>WKFP01014325.1:1113736-1253132 GCA_011057875.1 Pterocles orientalis | reverse complement strand
CGGCCATTTAAAAAAAAAAAAAAAAAAACCAAAAAACCGGCTTGGGGAGCGTCAGACTTAAAAACAGCGACGCTGGCACCGCCTCCTAGCCGCCTGCTCCCTTGCCCGGTCCCGGCAGCCGCCGTCTCCCGCCGGTCCGGACGCGTGGGCCGAAGGTCGGGTAGCGTCCCCCGTGCCCGTTCCCCCCGCGGGCTGCCGGTGAGGGCACGGCGTCGCTGCGGGCAGTGCGCAGGCGCCGCCGGCGGGGCCGCGCGCGCTCCCGGTGGGGGGGTGGAGAGCGGCGGCGCGCGCGGGCAGGCTCAGACGTGGCAGTTGGGTGAGCGAGTGTCCCCGAGCGGCGGCGCGCGCGGGCAGGCGGGGGGCTGCGCGCGGCCCCCAGGTAACGGTCCCAAGGGTGTACGCGGCCCTGGGTCTGCCCTCAGCCCCGCGGGGCCCGGCGGCGGGGGCATCGGGCCGTGCCGGCGGGGCAGCGCCCGGGTGAGCGGCCGTGGAGGGCCACGGGCGGCTTGGGGGGCGGGGGATGGGTGTCGGAGGCAGCCCGGGGACGGCGGGAGAGGCAGGAAGCCGGGGAGAGTGTCCCGTCCTATCCCACCTGCGCGGGGCCGGGTGCCCGGCGGGAGGCGGCTGCCGCAGGTGTTGCCGGGCTCCCTGGGCGGGGGGCGGCTGCCGCAGGTGTTGCCGGGCTCCCTGGGCGGGGGGCGGCTGCCGCAGGTGCTCCGAGCCTGCTGCCGACGTGTCCCGGGGCAGCGGGACCGACCGAAGGGTGAGACCTGGGGCAGTGTTCTGGTGACTTAAAATTTTTATTTCAGGGGGATGGAAATGTTTGCAGGCTTTTAATTCTGTTGGAGTAAATTTAAGCTTATGCTTTTATAGCTTATACACTGCAAAATGTAAGGTGTGTAGCTGTATTCTGTCCTGTGTGTGTGTTTGTGGGGAGTTACACACACCCAAAAGATTATTTGCTAAATGGAGTTTGCAGTGTGCCTTGGGGAGGGATAGTACCTTTTGCTGGATGATACACTGCTAAGCACAGTGTCTCTGAAGAAATGTAAAGTTAGTAGTTCTCCTTTGGTTAGCTGAGAACGTGATCCTGTGTTTTTGATTGTTATCCTGCTTCTATGTGCACGTGGTGGAGTTTTCCATCTTCATAGAGATACCAGTGCAGCAGAGCATTGCGTGGGTTCAGCAGTTCTTGGGGGGGGGGAGATGCCTACCTGTTCTGTAATAGTGGTAGATTAAATTGTGGAGAAGTGTTTGTGCTCAGGCTATGAGTGTAAGGTACACTAGTGTTAAGAGAGATAGGGAGAAAAAAGTTTTCATGTGCTTCTGTGTAGTGACGCTTGTAGTTAACAAACCTAGGGAAAGGTCTGGCTTTAGCAGATCCTCTGATCTTTCTCATGCAATTTCCAGCGTGAATCTGTATGTCTCCTGTTAGAACCTGAGGCTAAAACCTTAGGTGATCAGTTTCTATTGATATTTTGGGAGTTGCCTCCAAACTAGTTTCACTGTGTGTTGGTGTATGTACATATCTTGAGAAGGGATTAGGTATGCTGAGTGTTAAATAGAATCTGTAACTGTGTTAGATAAACTTATATTATTTTGGGTACAGTTAAGAGTTGCTGTCTCTCTTCAGCACAGCTTCTGTGTTTATACTGTCTGTGGGAAGTTTGACGTGGCAAGATTTTTTTGTGTGTGTGAGCGAGTAGGCTGTGGAGGAAGTCATTTCCCCTGGATGCTGTTGCAGCAGAAGGTGTTGGCTATGGCAGCGGCCTCAAAGTGAAAACCTCTTCCTTTATATAGATTATAAAATACATATGTATCTGCCATTGTGTGGGTAATTTAGTGCTGACTTACTGTCTTTTGGAGTAGCTAAAGCTCACGCTGCCACGTCTATTCTGATGGGGGTGGGGGAAGGAAGAAAGTATGACTGGCAGCAAGAAGCCTCTCTGTTTAAACATTTTGTTTTTCTTCCCGTGTTTACCTTGTTAACTGAAAAATAGAAGACAGCTCCCTAAGATTACATATCTGAAGCAGTTTAATACTGCAACTAAGAAATCTTATGCCACATTGAGGAGCATGGCTTACAGGATTGCACAGGCAATACATGAGGAGGCCCTCTGCCCAGCTGAAAGTGATTTCTTGTCTGATGTGGAAGATTAGTAAAATGGTTGCTTCTTTCCCCCCCCCCCCCCGAAATGTATGTTTGATTTGAGATCCCTAGAGTTGGGTTTTCTGATAGGGATAGCTTATCTCTACTGACATGTGCCAGTGCACCATGATCCTGTCTGTTGTGATCTTGGTGCTGCATGTAATTTTAAGATGCTTTCATAATTGGAAAACTTTTTCTGGATTGCTTTTAATCAAATTCTGTTGGTCTGGGTTTTTTTTTTTTTTCTTTCTTTCTTTCTTTCTTAAACAACAAAAGAATCAAGATTTGGAAGCTTGGGGAAAAGATCCCTCATAATAGCAAGGACAACGTATGGTACTGTTGAGGGCATACTGCCCTCAGAGAACAGTGTCTCGCTTGTGGAATACCTTGTGCTCTGTTTCGGCACAGGCCTGGGCTGGTAATGCAGACAACAGCTGGAAATAGGATCTCTCTCATCTCCTTTATTCTCTGTTTCACCAGCATCAAAAGCAAGGAGTCTTCCCTCGCTTGCTTGGAATGGGGCTGATATAGAGAGTTTGATGAAAAGCTGGTGCCATGTACCACACCTCCTCTAAAAACAGTGTGCTGGGACAGGAGAAAGATTTGCTAGAGGAGTTTCAGACTCTGGTCACTCGACTTTTTCTGATTTTTCAGTAAGTTTGTTGGGATATCAGGTATTTGTGGAGCAGGAGTCGCAGTGTATTTTTCATGTGTAGTAGAAGTCTAGGTTTTCCCAGTAAGGAGAACAGTTTGAGACTTTCATTTGAGTTTTTTTTCCACCTACACATCCATCTTTTACAGTTTTTCTTTCCATGGACCTGGGAGAGGTGAATCTCATTCTGATAACATCAGTGATTTGTTTAAATTTGTGCAGTATGTGGTAGTGCTGAGGAAACTAAAAGTAAGCAAGCAAAACCACTATTTTTCACTGACTTCCAGGTTCTTTTTTGCCCTCGGATGTGTCTTTTGTCTTTTTGGGAACACAGTTCACAGCCTTTTAAAATGCACGAAGAGTGAAGAATAGTAGCAGGTGTTACTTTCTCCTTTGCAGATTCTTGAAGGGGACCCGATACTTGGAATGAGAATATTGCCATCATGAGTCAACAAGGTTACGTTGCAACTCCTCCGTATTCCCAATCCCAGCCAGGAGGCTTTTCTGCAGGTTTTGGACCACCTAATTCTTCACTTCATTATGGGCATTACGGCGACCCTAACTCATCGTACTCGGCACCTCAACCAGGTATGAAGTTGGCTTAAAATGTGTTTTCAAAATCTATTTTTCTATGAAGGCATTTTGCATCTCTTTCTTACTCATTTGCTTGCAAAATGCTCAGTTTTACGCTGCTACTCCAACAAGATTATTGCTGGTGCTCAGGTGTTGCTGTAAGGTGTGTGGTAGTGGTTATCTGACCTTCGTGTGAACTCCATTGTCCAGGAAGCAATAAGCACGAGTGCTTAATGCTGAATTATGAGTAACACCTAATACAGACAAATACAAAAGGAGCAATTTCTGGGAACAGAGAAATGTTTCTCAATTTATGTGTTAATGGCAAGCAGGCTCTCACAAATGGATTATATTCTTCACAATAGGGCCCCTGTCATACTGAATTCTTGAGCACAAACTTGCCTGTGAGCATGAGCTGGTGTTCTCCCACTGAAGCTTGCTTGCTGGGTGACCCAGGGGCACTTTGGGTGCAAGCAAATTACAAGCAAATGGGATATTCCCTTTATTTCTACCAGCATAATCATGCTAAGATAATGTAATTGACATCCAACAGATAAATATGGCTATCATTGTCTCTTCTTTGCTTTTCATTAATTTTAACTTACTGATACATGTCTTCAGATCTTTAAATGTATACTATATGAATATATGGTGGCTGAAGCTTAAGAAAAAAAAATGAGAGCATGGAGTTGAAGCCCCTTTTGCTGTAGGTCATGCTGATCTAATTTTAGTAAAATCAAAGCAGGTGTGCTAGACTAGTGAATTGGGGCTGTGGAAAATATCTGGAGAGTAAGGTATCCTCTTCCCTAATATACATAGCCAAGATAGAGAGGTGGGAAGATGGACCATCTCAGTATTTTGCCTGATGTCACCAAGGAAAATTAGTTAAAATAGTGAAAATGTCCGAATTATTCTCTAAGGCATCTAAAAAATGCATTTGTTAAATTTTTTAGTAACACACAGATTATTAGAAGTTACGTTAAATTTTGTATTTGAGATGGTGGAGTAGGATAATGACAGAACTAAGGATCCAGGTATTTGAGTCTTTTTAGAATATTCTGTGGTGTCCTTGATTTTTGTGGCATCATGAAAAGAGAAAAAGAAGTTTTACCCAGTTGCTGTAAAAGTTCTTATTAAAGACAGCAGGAGTTGTGTTACCATAATCCAGTGCTGAATATAGGCAGAAGATGGAACAAATTCTGGTAATTGGTTTATTAGAATACTTGGGGAAAAAATATCAGTTTTGGTAATCAAACAGCTTCTTGGTGGTAGAGTAATTTAAGGGAAAATAATTCAAGAAATACAGATTTGAAAAGCTGTTTATTCAGCACTGCTGTTCACATAAATTGTAGTCTCTCCCAGTCACTGTTTTAGATCTGAAATAAGAACTGTCTTTAGCACAGGTTTACAGGTTGTACCTATGAAGTCTTCTTCTTTTTAAAGTTGTTCCAGGTTTTGTTTCTGATTGTGGTCTCCAAAATCAAAGGGATCTCTTGCTTCTCCCTATAAAGATAACTGGGTGACAGGGAGCTTCCAGGATGCCAGATTGAATTGAAGGGTCTGTTCATTCTTGTTTCCTACAGTCCCTCTTGGGTTCTTTTGCTGGAAAGTTACCAACTACTATTTGCTTCCTTTTTACTATCTGTTCTTTTTTGTATCTGCTTCCATAGCTGACAAGAAATCTGTCCTTTCTTATGGAATGACAGAATGACTGAGGTTGGAAGGGACATCTGGAGGTCAACTGGTCTAACCTCTCTGCTCACGCAAGGCCACCTAGAGCCGGTATTCTTATTGGTAGAGCAGGGCTGTACACTCATGTTTCTTGGCGATCTTGTGCTTGCTTACAGGATTCTTACATAAAAGTACTTCTTCTTTTGCAGGTATGTCGAAATCAACTGTGCCTTTAGGATCTTCAGCTCCGGTTGGGCCTCCACCACCTGGTACACATCAATTCAGCCAGACCAACTTCCAAAATGGGCCCAGTACACCAGGGCAACAGCCACATAGGTGACTTTCAAGAATTAATACATGAGATCTAAGCTATTTGACTTGTTTCCTCTCTTTAGCTGCTTCACTGACATTTAAGTATGGCATCTTCAGCAGTTTTGACCTATTCCAGTTCTGAACTGGATCTTCTAGTTTGGTTCCCTATGATGTTAAACTGCCAGATTATACAGTGTGATCTGTAATCTCAAGTTCCATTTTACAGCAAGTCAGGTCTTTACCATGAGTTATTTGCTTTATTTTTAATTATTCTTTCTGCTTGATCTTCAACCTGTTCTTTCAAAGCAGCATGAAAACAGAAAAAGTTAAGTAAGGTGTTACAAGTGCTGTTTGATACAGAAGTTGCTTTTTTTCTTTTGGTTCATTTTCTGATGTCTTAACTCTCTTTTGTTGTGGAGTAACAAGAGGTGGTTATTTAAAAATTAGTAGCTGCCAGTGAGTTTTGACTAGAAGCTGGTGCATGTCCCTATATCTGTAGTTCCCCCCCATCCTGCCTTGTTAGGATATCTTTGCCTTATTGTTCAGGAATCACAGCCAAGGCTGCATAGGGGACTTTAAAGACATTTTACAGTGTAGTTTTGTTATACCCTCTCAGGTGGATGACTGCTACTTTTCTGCTTTGGTCTGAGGTGGGCTCTTCGTAGCCAATTTGAAGTGCTGCTGTCCTGCTTCCAGACCTTAAAGGAAGAAGTGAAGGAGACAGGAGTGGGAAAGGGAGAAAATAGGAACAGGTGGAAGCTGTAAAAAGAAATCTTGGTAAAATTATGGTACAAGGGGATAAACAACGTTTTTTTACAGGGGTTATATTGCTCGTAGTTATAAGTGGGTAAATATGCTTAGCTCTTTTATGTAATTCTGTCAAATGTTAATTATTTTGCTCACCTCCCAGGAGCGGCAAAATTAGAGTTTGTGTTCCTATAGCTCTTTTAGTTTTAGTGAACTTGACACCATTTAACAATGTTCTTGTTTTTGTTGGTTCATGTTTTATTCTGCTTCTGTGGTTTTTAGTTGTTGTATAGTTTTTTGTGTTCAAGTAAAGCAGTGTATATGTTTTATTAGGCATCAAAACAGACAAAACTGTTTGTTGTCTGTGTGTTAGCACTGTGTAAAGACGATCCAAAGAGACTGGTGATCAATTCTAAAAGATAATGTACTGATGCATAGGGAGAAGCGGTTGTTGTCCTGCAGATGTAAAAAAAAAAAAAACAAAAAACCACAAACCCCAAAACAAAACAAAACAAAAAAACCACAAAAAACCCCCCCCCAAAAACCCCACAAGGTAAAGAGTCAAATCGATGTGACCAACCCAGTAAAGTACTGATTCTCTTTCCTGGCTTTCAGTCATTGCCCTGACAGCTGCACATCTGTTTTTTACCTGATCTTGTTTTATTCCCAAATTGCTGAGAGCTGCTGTTTTAGGCCAGGAAATTTCCACATCAAAATTTCAAGGAAAATGAATTCTGCTTCTCTTGATATAGCTAAGACCCTCCTCAGTTTTAGAAGTGGTTGTAGAAAATCAGTGTAGATCTTCTTTGGGAGATAGCCTGAGATCTTATTTTTCCAGAGTGAAATAGTCTGGTAGAAAATATATACAAAAGCCACATGTGTGTTACCTTGTTCTTTTCTTCAGTTCTTTTCCTTGCATTAATGTTTTTCTGTATCTGTTAACCATGAAGCAGTTTTTCTCCACCTGTGTCTTCTTTTTTCCTTTACTACAGGGGAAACAGCTTATCACTTCATTTTTCTCTCTTCACAGATTTTTCTTCTTATTTTCTTCACCCATTCCTGATAGGGAATCGTTGTTTACAAGCATGGAAGCAGGATGGAGTGATGCGATATGTTCAGAAGCTTGTGTTTCTTAATTTTCAAGCTTTCGTATTGTTCTTACCACTCTCTCTTTGCCATGGCATACTTGTTCTTCTTTGTTTCTAAGAAGCATACAAGTAAACATGTACTGTCTTCTTTTTTTTTTTAAACATTCTGGTTGTGCATTCTCTCTGCTTCAAGACTATTTTAATACAAGAATGTTTTCTGAGCAGAACGTGAGCAAACTCTCTTAAGAGTTTGTCCTAATGAATTCTTCCACCAGCACCCTTGAGAAGGTATGAGACCTTCTAGAATTATGGTTGGTTGACATAATTTATTGTATAACTGCACTAATTTTTCCCTTTAGGTTTCAAGGCCCTCCACCTCCAAGCAATACAGGAGCTTCCTATCCTCCCTACAGTCATCAGTCACAACCAGGCTACCCAAATACTGCATCTGCTTCATCTGCAACACAACTTGCGAACCAGCTCAACAGCATGCAGATAAATAGCTATGGTAATCAGTTTGATCTGTCTGATTGATGACTTCTCAGTTAAAGCTATTAAGACTATAACTTCTATATAAACAGAAAATGGAGTCTTTGACCAATATAATTTGCTCAGTTTATTATGTTTTTTTAATCTCGTCCTATTCCTTAAATCAGTATTCTTAGGTTAATTATGAATTGATGTTTGATAAACCTTCCATAAAAGTGAGCTATCTCATCGGTCATTTCTTAGATTATTTGGTGAACCTGTCAGTAACAGCCAAGGTGTGAACAATATTATGCAGAAGAGTTTCATTTTTCTCAGCTTTTCTCTCCGTTTTGAAACTTTTTTTGTCCAAATCTTATAGTTTAGTTTTTAATCTAATTTTTTTGCATTTATTTTGATGTTAAAACATCTCAAACCTAAGCCAGGAGGTAAATTACTTCCCATCACTAATCTTCTCTTTGGTTATATCTACTTTTCCTGAGTATTTTCTGGTGAAATTTACCATTTCATTGTAAAGGAATTGAATTCAGTTAGCATCTTATTTTGCTGAGGCCAGTGTGATTAGGAGGATGAATTTTTTAAATGAAGATCACTTTTGTGGTTGGTACCTTTGTAAGATATGTGTAAAGGTGAACTTTTCAGTTATCACTATTCCTCCCCTGACTTTACAAGTTGCTAATTTGACTTGAATTAAACCTGCATGACTGCCGTGAGTCTGACCTTATGTTTGTACGATTGTTTGTGAAAACTTACACCTTTTTCACCTGATAAATTAATTTAGAAGCAAATTGAGGTACTGAACTGCTAGTGCACAATTAACTCGGACCTTTTTATACAGGATGAAGTGTGGCCCAGCATCTCTACAGCACTTCATATATAGCAACTCGTATTATTTAAAGCAATTTTTTTTTTGCTTCCTGCCTTCACTATATTCCCTTCAGCAATAAGTATGTAAAATATAATGTTCTTGCTTATCATGTTAAATGCTGTAAGATTGAGATACTCTTTAGACCACTGAAGACATGGGTTCTTTACAATTCTGCCTCTGTGTTGGGTTTTGTTCTTCTGGTTTTTCCTTAGCTGTAAGTCTGAATTGGTGTAACTTGAGAGACTGCTGAAATTCACAGCTTGTAGAGCTACTGGAATTATGTTTGTTTATATCAGCTGAGAACCTGATCTTGTGGGTTGCATGTGAATTTTTTTTTTCAGTTAAGATGTCTGGCAGAAGATGCATTTCAATATGTGTATATTAACACACTGGTCCTCTTGCTCCAAACCTAATTTTGGTTATTTCCTTTAGCTTTCTTGAAAATTATTTTGCTGTAGGTCTTTGGGGAGAAATATAAAAATATTTAGCTTGTAAGTCTCAAAAACTCCCTGTTTCCAGGGTCCTCTTAATTCTAGTTGAAATCTGGATCTTATAAACAACAAACTATTCCTCACCAGTACAAAATAATTCCCATGTTTCATCTTTTAGCATCAAAACCAGAAGATGGTTGTAAACCAGTTAAAATGGATTTATTTTCCGTTGAACTTGTCATGGTGAAATTGTCAACAGCAAACTAAGAAAAACATGCCACATAAGACAAATTGATTATTAAGCAAAAGAATGTTGTTTCACATTATGAAATTAAATATTATTTCAAAAGCACATAGTGATTTATATGTATTCTAATCAAGAATTTTCAAAGGCTGGCCTCCCTCTCTCTTGCCCCATCTACTTCAGCTGCAGGGTTTTATTGAAAATAGTGCCAAGAGAAATAAAATCTTATGTCTGAATCAGTTCAGACTTAAACTACAAGGTCAGATTTGTTATGTGAACAGGCATTCAGGATCCCCGTAATGCAGCGTTGTCAGTATGGGATACAGTATTGGCTATGTGTTGCAAATGTGTTGAGCAAAAATAGAACACCTTCCACACAGAGTTAGTAGGTTATCATTTTTGACTCAGCTGACATACAGTTTCTTGCTCAGGTCCTGGCACTGCTTCGAGCTCTTGCATGTCTTCTGGGCATCCAGCATCTTTCCAGGGTTCACAACTACCACCACCCACCCAGCAGCAAATTGCTTTACCACCTGGATCACGGGTTCCTCCACCAGCAAATAATGTTAATGGCCTTTGTGCTCAACCATCATTGCCTCCTAATGCCAGACAAGATGGGATCCCTGGATCTGTCCCCCCAAATCCTAACTTGCAACAGCTTTCAGGACAGCCTCCAGGACCTGGATATCATCCTCAGCAAGGTGAGAAAGGATGTTTGTTATGTAATTGAAAACAAAACGTGTTGAGTATCACTGGTGGAACTGTGATCATTCATGGTTGATTTTTCTGCTTGGCAAAATGAAAATGAAATCCTCTTTCTGCAGAATGGAAAGATTTTCATTGTAAATCAGTACATTTAAGGCAGACTATGCTTTTGCTCAAAAGTCTAGCACTCTGTTGAGAATGTAACAGGAAAAAGGAAGTTAATTTGGGTCTGGAACAGAATTTGGTTAGTAATGGGTAAAGGCACAACATACTACAGAAAGGAGTTTTTCTTATACTCTGTAAAGGTATAGGTTGCTCTCCATCTTGTAGTACTGTCTGTCATAGGCAGCTTTCAAAAATGCTGTATGGTAGTGATGAAGAATTGTAACAGAATACAAAGAACATACTTTATTTTACCTGACATAGGTGAGTAAAACTTTAACAATTAAGAAATCCAGCTAACTAGACCACTGTGCATTGACTGATGTTACAGTAAAGATAATCACTAGAGTAATGGCCTGGTTTGAATAGCTGTGATAATCTCTGCTCACAGTCCTACTTGGCATATACCTGAAAACCTTTGGAGCCGACGTTGTCACACGTAGTTTATGCTTACCTTTAAAACAAAGACTCTGTGAGCCAAAATAATGAATTTCTTTTACTTGCTGAAAACAGAAGGGAAGAAGTTGCATTTAGCTGAGTAAGAATGAACTGTATAGCAGAAGCTGATGTTAAAAATTGATAATACAACTTAACTACTTTAAATAAATTGTCATTTGTAACTCTGCAGCGACCTATGGTCCTCAGATGGCGGGATCTCAGCTGTCTTATCCTGGTGCTTTTCCTGGGGGTCCA
The DNA here is from genome assembly GCA_011057875.1 of Pterocles orientalis. Classification (NCBI taxonomy): domain Eukaryota; kingdom Metazoa; phylum Chordata; class Aves; order Pterocliformes; family Pteroclidae; genus Pterocles; species Pterocles orientalis. Next base: position 1,242,351 of record WKFP01014325.1, on the reverse strand, counting down.
GCACAGCTCGCAGGTCCACAGCAGAAGAAACTTGATCCTGACTCTATTCCAAGTCCAGTAAGTAATGTGGCACTGATTTTTTTATAAGAGTAAATTTCTGCTGCATTCAAGATCAAGAAATGACAGTGCTAATATTGTATTTATTTTAGTTGATTTGTTTCTGTAACATAAAATGTAAGTTACTTGGCTTGGTTCACAAGGTATGTTCCAATTTTTGCAGTTTCTGAATTAGGTGCAAAAAAGAGTTGGGATTCTTGAAGCAGGCTGTGTCCTTCAGCTTTGACATAGAACTTTCTGTTTAGAAAAATGTACTAACCACCACACTGCAAGCTAGTCTGGGTGGAGGAACCTTCCACTTCTGTGCTGAAGCAGTATTGCTGTGCAGGAAAGAATTTGTGTTCCACTGAGATGTGGGAAAACCATTTGTGTAAAAGCCTGCCACTGTCTAGTAGGGGGCAGCCCTGCGTCCTTAAATTGGGGCATTATTTTGTCCTTCTAGAAGAGATTATTTGTTTTATCCAGTGATGGTTTTGATGTAAAACCCCCAAAATTTTGGAAAAATGCTTGTTGATAATCACTTAGAGGTTAACATGACATCTGCAATTGCCTCTGTTAAAGGGAATTTTAAAGATAAATGTAACTGAAAACCATTGTGTAAAAAAAAAAAAAAAAAAAAAAAAAAAACAAAAAAAAAAAAAAGTGTCGGTCAGTAAAATTAACAAATGCCTTGAATAGGTCAGTCATTCCTAGTGTTTCAGTATGGTGCTTTTTACATAAAAAGAATGAAACGGTCTTGTCTAATTAAAAAAAAAAGGGGGGGAAGAAGGCAGAGAAGGAGGTCTGGCATGAAAGCATGGGCTGATGTCTTGTTTCAATTACCCATGTAGAATAGACAGCCTTGACTATGACAGCGATGTTAAAATAGGTTAAAAGGTTTGTTTAAGCGGCACAGAGAGGATCAAAATGACATGTTTAAAAGAAACATGATCTCGGTCAACATCTGTAAAGGGCAAAAAGCTAATTCAGAATAAGGAATAAATATGACCATGTGTATTTCTTGTGTTATATTTACATTGTATAATTACAGTAGTGTTGCCAGATAAATTTACTTCTTATCTGTAGCCATTGTTGATTTATATTTTCTTACATATGTTAGAGGTTGATATGTGCTCTGACAACGTCTCTGAAAACTAGCATCTGGGCTTTGTCAACAATTACTTCCAAGAACTATGATGTATTTAGGTCAGTTAGCTGCAGAACACCATGGTACATTGATCCTTTGCAGAGCTGAGTCTGAAAGTGGTTTGCTTTCTTCAGTCAGTGGGCCTTTTTAGAGCAAAACCTTTTTTCTTCTAATGCAAGAGTTAGCAATAAATATACAAGCCAAGGAGGCGAGGAAAAGTAATCAAGCAGAGGATATAACAAGCTCTCTGAGGAATGAATTGTATATTTAAATTGCAATGCAAAAACTTAATAGGAAAAAAAATTTACAGGCCTCAGATTATTTCCAGTGTATTAGGAAATACCTCTTGGACAATGATCAATAGACGTGACGTGACTAATTTTGTTTTTCTTCTCTGTTTGCTTTCCAGCAGAGGCTTCTGAACTTCCCTAGCTATTATTAGAAATTCATATGCAGTGTAAAGATACAATTCTATGGGATACCAGCAGCAGTGGCAAAGCCAGTTTCAGAAATTCCCTCCTTCATTCCTCTTGCCTCTTACAGCTGTTTGGCTGTACTCCAAGACAGACGGCTGAAAAGATAGTTTATTTGAGGGAAGAGGGGGAATAATGGCATCATCTCAGTGATATGGTTTATGGTGTGGGACAAAATACAGCTTTGTATAACTTCAGTTATGTCCCAAAAAGTATCAGACTTAAACAGGAGTGAGGGAAGTGACAGGGGAGGAAGCATATGGGAACAGAATTTGTTCAGTAGTAAAGCCAGCTTCACGAGCATTTCATGACATTATATTGTAAATTGCTGTAAACTAGGCTTCAACCAGGGTAACTCTGTATGTGATCAGAGCTGCCTCACTTTAATAGAAGCTTTCCGTGATTCCTCTCCTTTACTTTCTTTCTAGGAGGAAGCTCACAACATGATAGTCTGACCTAGAGAATGAAAACCCTGAGCTCCAGTGTTGACATACTACCTAATGGCCAACAAGGCTTTTCTCGAGAGTTTAAATTGCTGCTTTGTAAATGGCAGTGCTGAAATATAGCTCAGCTAGGAAGGTGATATACTGTGTAGATTGTTTATTTCTTAACCACTCTGTGCATGGAGCTCAGTCAGAAGGAATGACGGCTAACCCTTCCCACCATTGCAATCTGATCAATTTTCTGTGCATTCATTTATGAAGAACAGCAGCTGGCACAACTATGGTCATACAAAAGATAACCTGGTATATATGGCATCTGAGTAAGGTGGTACAACCTTGCTCTTCAGTTTGATCCGGGAGAATGGAAGGACAGATTCAGTAACAAGGACTTATTTTACACCGTCACTCTCCTCAGTTTGCTGGCTAGCCTCCCTTGAAAAGGTCTGTCCTCCTAGTAGTCAATATACTTACTGTAAACAACTCATTTGTTCGCCATATGTAGGCCTTATCAACCCCAATGTGTAGTGTTACCCCTGAGTTCCAACAGGCAACTGCAGTTGTAAATGAGTTACACCGCTCAGCTGTGCGTATGGTTTTCTAGTTGTTACGCGTCCCAGAAGCCTGTATTGCGATAGGTTTATAGCACATCTGTGTAGACAATGTCAGTAGTGTTACTTCGTGTAGATGTTTGCATAGCTATTTGTGAATGTGACTGAATGCGTGGCCTGTCATTCTTACACCGTTCTTGCTTCTTGTTCATCAGATTCAAGTAATTGAAAATGACAAGGCTGCTAGGGGAGGGCAGGTCTATGCTACAAACACGAGAGGACAGGTTCCTCCTCTTGTCACCACAGACTGCGTAATCCAAGACCAAGGTAACTGTCCTTGTTACTGCTTTGTCTTTTTAGGTGAAATCAAATATAATTATAAGAAAGACCAAATTCTCAATTTCTCATCTGAAGATGACGCTTCTTACTCTAAATTGGACATGAAATGGGGAACTCCCTTTAAAGAAAAAAATATGGGGGGGGAAGTGAGGATGCAGGGGGGAGAAGCGGGAGTTGCATTCTTACTCCTTGGGTTAATTCCAGTGAATGCCTTGAGACCACTGTGCCCTCACCTCCTCTACCCTTCTTAACCTTTAAAATAATATGAATAGTTGAGACAACTTTTCTTTTTAACTTAAAATTTTTCAAGGTTTTAGATTTCAAGTTGAAAATCCTCGTTGGATTCTTATGAAATTTTAAAAGATGGACACTAGAAGAAGCAATGAGACTAGCACTGTTAAAAGACACGCATTTTGGAAAATTCTGTTCAAGTTATAGGGGCAGAATGCAAGCTGTCTAGTTGACTTATTTTTTTCCTTTGGCCAGTGTTTCTGCCTTTGCCTCTGCCTAAAGCCTGGAAGTACCATATTTCATGTGCTGCTCTTGACAGCACACTTGTTATTTTGATACAGATTAAACTGATGGTATAGTTTAGTCCAGCATTAATTTATCAGTGCTTGGATAAACTGTATAAAACGTGCAAACACATCAAGATTTTTTGGCATTATCTGAGAATGGGGTAATGCAATTCTGATGAACAAATTCATTTCAAGAAACCGAGCAGAGCTGCAGCTTGGTGGTTAAAAAGGAGCATAAGGAACCCAATTTCTGAACTCCTCTTGCTTTTCAGTGCTCTTGTCTGCAGTGCACAACAGTTTCTCATTGAGGAAACAGAGCTAAGTGTGCTACAAGAAATGTTGTAGTGATTTTAGCACACTGTTTTGCAAGATAAAATGAGCATGGTGATGTTAACACAGGTGTACTGTTTTCTGAATCAGAGCTAGGTTATTAGAGCAGTCTTGGCAGTAGGTATCCGTCTGCAGCATTTTGTTACATTCCCAGTGTTGTCATTTCCAGTGGGCGTTTCGTCCATATTATTTCCTTTTAAGATCTTAGATATGATATGTTTCAATCTCTATTGAGATTCATATTGCAAATAATTGTGGGGGTTTTGTTGGTATGTTTACATCTCTGCTTTAAACTCAAACAGCAAGAAAGATTTACCCACAGGGACAGGCAGCAGGCTGATATAAAGAGGTGGATAGGTGGGTGGAAGCTTGTATGGGAGGGGAAAAAAGCACAAGCTTAGCTTAGCATATGTGCTGGTTTCTTTATGTTGTTGTTTTGATTTTCATGGTTTGTGTTTGAGACGGGCGGGCTCCTTTTAACAGTCTTTATGTTGGGTGTTCTAGGCCATGCCAGCCCTCGTTACATCCGATGTACTACCTACTGCTTCCCGTCATCATCAGATATGGCCAAACAAGCTCGCATTCCACTGGCAGCTGTCATCCAGCCTTTTGCTCTAGTTCCACCAAATGAGGTAAGGACTAACTGAATATTAGTCCTCTGTGGTTTTGTCTCCTAAATGTTACTGACTTGTTCTTCTCTGATTGGGTTGCGGGTGAGGATGTTTTACCTCTGACTGTGAAGGAGTAAGAGAGTAAAGAGGTAGCAGAAGATTATGAGCTGCACTTGGGTCATGGTGCAACTTCAACGGACAGAAATCTTTGTTTATAAAAGGTCCAAGAGTGATGACTGTGTAATCTGAACCACTGTGTTCTGGTGTTGCCCCAACTGTCTCTAGTTTATGACAGCTTTGTCAGTTGCTTGCGCACCTGGAACTCCATGTATACACATGGAGGCAAAGACATTAAAAGAGGATGACCACAAACTGTATCAGGTTAATTTTAAGACATGGACAGTTACATTCAAAGAATGGCATTTTTCCATTTAGTTCTTTACAAAATAATTTGATTTCCCAACAGACTGAGAAAATAATGGTGTTTTCTAATTGGATGAGCTGAGTCATAGGAAGAAGACAAATGTAACCACCCATTTTTGACACTTATTCAGAAGTACTAACCTAGTCAATTCCTTTTCTGACATTGCTATCTCTAATAGCCTTTCATATTCCGAACATATCCTTACTTCATCTGCAAAGTATTTCTGCAGATAGGCAGTATCTTGTGATCTTAGGGTAGTTACCCCCATTTCCTGGCATCACCGAAGGATTGTATTGGTAGCAGGGATAAAACCAGTTTTCAAGTGCAGCATTTAACTGCATCATCTGTAGGATCATCTTTCTTGTTCTTCAGCTTCTTCTACCTTCTCCATTGCACATCTTCTAAATTCTGCAACAAAGGTCTGCAGAATACATTTCCTTTTCATGTACTACACTAATTTACTTTTGGAGAACTGTTTGCTGGAAAAAAAACCACAAGGATTTCATGGAAGTTGTAGTATGTAATTGTGTCTTAAAAAACTCCTCATAAAATGCATGCACAGAAAAACCTAATTAAAGTTGCAAAGACCTTCAGTGCTTAGTTTTGCAGCCTTTGATTTTTCTTTAACTCTGTTTTTTTACATGTAAATTTGTAGGGGTTTTTTTTGAAAATATGTTGGATAAAAACAGATGTTCTTTATCAAGATGGATAATTTCCAATCCAACAGACCTCTGTAGTTTGAATTAAGAGTATTATTTTAACAGGGTAGTATGTAGTTATCTTCTCTGTGGTCCACAAGGAAACAGGATGTATTACTTATGGCTCTAGAGATACTGAGTCTCACCATTTATCTGCTAGACAGCAATTTTGGGTTTCATTCCCATTTGTCAGGGGAATGAGCAGACTTGGCTTTTTTCCTCCTGCATTTTCTCCTAGATGAAACTCCTGTTGTTGCTTCTCCACCCCTTAACTTTACCAGCCAGCCTTTACTCTTTACTACCTTTTATCGCAGTTTCTGTGCCCAGGTGGCACTTACAGATGCTGCTTTAATGCTCGCTCTTCATTTGTGCATCTTTCAGTCTACATCTAGTCATTTTATATCCTCCATGCATGGCTTCTCTGTCTCCTGCATAGTGTTTGGATAGGATGATCAATGAGCTGCTAAAATCTAAATCTCTTCTGCATACAGAAATTAGCTGTATATACAAACACTTGTGCTTGGCCGAGTTCAGAAGGGTTTTCCCAGGGTTGGCAAAAAGACGTACTCGATGACCCACCAGTTCTGAAGTGCTAGTGCTCTCAAGCTGTTGGAAAGGTCAGTGGAATTCATTAATCTGTAAAGAGCAGTGTATTTTTCCCTAGTCTCTTTCTTGGAAGAAACTAAAAAAACCTCTGAAAAATGTCTTTCAAAATTGGCAAAAGTCCAGCATGGAAAATTTTAGTCTGAGCAATTATAGCTTGGTAAAGTTGTAAGAACTGAAGAGATGGTGTTACAGTAGGAAGTGCTGGGCAGTCTTAGCTGAGGCATTTTTTCCGAGGCTTGCCTGTGCCCTTTGTCTTCACTGCTGCTGCCAAAATAAGATCTTGCTTTTAAGATCTTCAAATAAAAATGGTCTTCCATGTGAGAATTATACCAATTTAATTCTGGAAAGCCACTTAATTTGAAAGAACTGGAATTTTAATAGACATAAAATACACTGAGGGGCTTGTTTGTGTTTCTGAATTTCCTAATACGATGAATTCTGCCTGGAACTAGTGACTACAAGGCACAGAATGTTGTTCTTTTCAGAATATCTAGCCTATCTTATGGATGCCTTTTAAGTGCCTTTTAACAGGGCCAGCAGGTGATGCTTATCACATGTTACAGGGCTCAGCATAAAGTGGTAATCTGTCTAATCTCTTTATCTCTTGATAAAGTTTCTATGTTGTACATAGAAACTATTTAAAATAAAGATTTTTGTTTCCTAGTGTTTTAATGAATAGATTCCCTTCAACTTTGTTGCAGCTTCAGCAGCAGATGTGTCTCTGTCTTTCTGCGGTATATATTTGGTGTTAGCTGACGAGAATTTCAGTTCTGTTTCTTGTCAAAGGAGGAAAAAGGAAAGCAACGTCTACAAGGGTTTAGCGGACCATGGATGTGAAATGGCCACAAATAGTGTGTGCAGCTGGTAATATGGTTAGGAACAGCTGAAAAACTGACCTATCTTGCTTGAACTGTAAGGAATTTAGCAAATCTACCCAGTACACATACTGCATTATAATGCATATTGCATACACTGTGCCTTTCTGTGTTAGTAAAGCTGTATTTAAATAGCTATGGGCTACCAGGGTCATTCAAGTAACTAATAGACTTATGAGTGTTCCGTAAATATAATTCTTAATTAATTGTAGTTTGCTTTGATCATCACTTGTAGCTGAGGATGATTTTAAAATAGTATATAAAATATATTTGTGCTCTCAGTGTTCTATTGCAATAGAATTAATGTCTTTTTTTTTTTTCTATATACCATTACTGTACTAAGACAGTTAGAAACAAAGGAAAAACCTTGCCTTGCTCCCATTTCCAAATAATTTGAGGATTCAGATGGTTTTTTCTCCCTTTCTGGAAACCAATCCTAAGTGTGGATTTTGATTCACTGAGAGGATTGGTTTTTGCATTGATGAAGCATTATGTTCTGTCCAGGTGACCTAAATGTTATCAAGAGAACTGCAGATTGTATATTCTCCTATCCACACTTTATTTGGCACTGTATAGTCTGAACTGCAGAAAAACATCAGTAAAATAGCAATGAAATAGCTAAGTGTACTGACACTGATAGAATTAGATGTCTATGAAAGGAAGAGCACAATTGTGCAGCTCTTATTTTCTTTCTTAATTGAACACATTCACGGTTTTGGTAGATGACTTGTAAATGGCATTACATGTCGGTACCAGTCGGAGGGTTGTGCGCTCTGATTAGTGTTTCTTGCTGAGTTTACACTTTGACAAATGGAGCCAAGTGTTGAGCTGTTTGTGGCTGCGCAGGCAGCGGGATGGAGCGCCTGAGAGATTCTTCATCTAAAGCAATTGGATAGGAGGGACTAGGAAATGGTTCTTTTGGAGTAAGTGGAGTCTCTACACACAGGGGCTGGTGTCCTGTGTCCAAAAGTGAAGTGGGAATGTTAGAAAAGAAAGTGAATAGTTTTATTTTTAAAGGTCTGGGGGAAAATACTGTCAGGAGCTGAGAAATACAGAAACTTGAACAGGCAGGGGCATATTTTGAAGACATGTACAACAGATACCTCCATTTACAGCAAAGAACGGGCTTATTCATAAAAGCCCTCAAGTTGAAAGTTAGAGTCAAAATTCATGGAGGGCACACAGTCTCTCAAAGATTGCTACAAAAAACCCCTTCTACAACCAATCTAGAAAATTGTAAGTAGTGAACATCACGTGTATGCTGTATATCATTTGAAAAAAAGGCTTTTAAAACATTCATGCCTTCTCTGCCTTCCCTGCCAATGTCTTAACAGCTCTAGACATTTCAGAATCTTATCTTTACCAAGTCGTTATTTATTATTTTTCAAAGTTAACAGTTCATTTTCACTCTCCTGATTTGTGTGATCTATGGAAAGTATTTGTTTGTTATAGATTGAGAATACAGTATCATTGTTTGACAGAACTTATTTTTAGTCTACCAGTTCTTTAGCAACGGTCTATAAAAATAAACTAGCTCTCACAGTTATCTTCATAGACCAATCCCTACATGCATTTGTTTTGGAGATGTACGAATGTTTCCAGAGCCTGAATAAACCATGTGATCTTGATTTAACATTTAATACTACTTGCTAACGAAAGGTAGCTAAAGAGTATTTCAAGTTTTAAAAGCAAATATAAACAACTTCTAATAATTATCTCTAGTTTTAAATATTTAAATATCTAAATTGCTTTCATCTTAGCTTCTTAACAGTTTTGTGTTGTCATTCTCTACCTTATTCTTTCCTATTTATTTATTTTGTAGAAATATTCATTGGTAGGATTTTAATATTTCACTTTTCAGTTTCTCCTCAGTTAATTAACTAGTTAAAAGATAAAATTGGGATGGAATTACTTCTCAGAAATGCTGATGTTCATGAGCTAAGAGACATTTAACCTTCTCAGAATAGCAAACTTCAATGACGACCAGTGCAGCTGAGCTGTTTGGAAAGCAGTGGTTTTTACAGGGATGATAGTACAGTGTCCTAGGTAGAGCTGTAAGGTTAGCAGAAGCTAAAATTTAAATTTGGTGAACAACCAACACATGATGCAATGTTATAACTATTTTTTTTTTAATTTAAGAAGACAATGAAGTACCAGAGTGCAATTTTTATTTCGTACCCCAAGTCTGAAACCTTTGGATTCAAATGTTAAATAAATCTGAAGGATGAGGGAAATCCCTACACTCTCGCAATCTACCCTTGGCTCAGTGCGGACTCGGGTCCTGCTGTCCTTATTGCACAGCTAGTAAGAAAGGTGAGCAGGCTGTACCTTTAGTTTGAAGCGTATTTTTATATAAACACATGCATTTATTAGTGGTTATGGGCTCATGCAGAACTTTGATTTGAGGAGGATGAGGAATGCTTAGTTTCAGGCAATACAAAATGGTTCAAACTAAACATCTTACTGATTGCTCCTTTCTATTAGGGATGTGTTAGAAAGCACAGACTGCAGAACAGATCCTCGAGGTGCTTGCTGGTAAAACCTACCCACTGTAAAAAGCCATCACTTTTATTTTACCCTTTGATTTCTGTCTTTTGTTTAGTTACTTATTCACAGGAGGTCCTTCCTCCTATTGCAGAGAGCTTTGCTAATTGAAGAGCTTTTTTCAGAAGGAATACATTGTATCAGCTAGGTTATGCCTACCTGCATGGCGGCTGGCTCTTGGCAAAACTCAATAGATCTTTGTCATGACTACCTCCTCAAAAGCCCCATCAGTTCTTCCTCTGTCTATCTTTTTTATTTTCTGAGTCTTTTTATATTCTCCTCCATTGTAGTATCTGCCAGTTTGCTCTCTGTGAAAGTAAGGCTTGCTAGTCTGTAGCTCTGGGATCACCCAGGAATTCTTTGTACAGTTTCTTTTTGTGTTACTGCCTTCTTTCCTTTTGGGCACTTAAGCTTATGTAAGCAATTGGTTTTATGTACAGTTCAGCGGCTTCACACTGAGTCTTTTTAGACAGGAATTGTATGATTAGGCAGTAAATTGTCCATGCTACTACTAAGCTTTTTTTAACTAGTGATGATAGTTTATGAAAACTTTCTGAAAGAAAGGTTCTGAAAGAGAGATTGGTGACCGTTTTGCCCTGCTGTCTGTTTTGAAGTGTTTCACCCTTCTCAGTGTTGGCTTGTAACTTTGAAATCCCCATATGTATGGGGATATAATCTTGACATAAGATTCCTCTTCATGTTCACAGCTTCTAGAAATGAAATGTCAGAGCTTATTAAATGTTTAATGACCTTTTTCCTTACTGTAGGCTTCATGTGACCCTTTATATCTAGGTTATCAAGATTGTTTCATGTCTGTTGACAATACTGGACTTCTCTCTAGTGGGAAGGTATCAGAAGCTCCCTCCTTTTGAATGACTACTCCACAGCAAAAACAGTAGTGGTTGTCCACTGAGAAGATAATACTTTGCTGTCTCCGAATCATAAGTCAGACAGATTCTTTGCATGGTCCGCAGTTCTGGTCTCTGCATTGTCCAAGTTCCAGCAGAGAATGATTTTGTCAGTGTCTTTGGGGTGCACTGTCAGAGTAATCTGTGCTAGTTGTCATGTTTTCCTAAAACATGGTAAGAGTAGAAGCCCCTGCACGTGTGATATAACTTAACAGTTAGGACTCTTACTTAGTTTGACAATGTTGACAGACTTTTTCACCCTCCAGGAGAGGGGAGCTGACTACCAAGTTATTTAACAGTTTGTACTGAAGAATTTGTTATCTCCCTTTAAACTTCCACTGATGGAAGTCAGGGTCCCAGAAAGCCCATGTACCAGTACCAGTACCACAGTGTAGGTTACGACTAGGCCGATTAGCTTTGGGATAGAGCCATGGTACCAGACATTCCTTCTTGTTCTTAGGACTGCCTTGGTATTTTTACAACCAATCCATTGTTGAGCTATTTGGAACAATCAATCCCTGTAGAGATTGCCCAGGTAGGGTAAACTTGTATCCTCAACTCACTACTGTATACTACACTGTTAAGTGTGAGCCTAAGCTCTACTGTTTCTTCCGTTTTCCAGATATTAAAATAAAGCAAGCTCCAAAGCATCCTTTTTGGTGCCTTCATTTGGGAGGGAACTGTGAGATTGTGGTCTTATAGTTCTGAGTCTACGTGGACTGTGGAGCAGGATGGGTATTGGACAATCTTTGTTGCTCTGTCAATGCTATTTTATTTTAATTTTTTCCTATTAGCTAGTGCCAGGTTAATGTCTGGGGTTTTTGCATAGCTCCTCTGGGGTGCTTGGCTCTCCCATGCATGGTGTAGAGAGCCCAGAACTCTCAAGCATCTCCAGGTGCCTCACCTGGAAAGTTTTATATCACTCTGAAGGCAAGTAACTGTGCTAGGTTTTGCAATACCTAATTTAGAGGTGCATAAATCCTGTATGAGATGAGCCTTCTTTATGGAGTATGCCCCATTCTAGTCTGCATTTGGTAGTAAAGCATTTTCAGTTGGATTGCTTCCCAAGAATTCGTCTAGGAGAAAGTTTTTGCTAGCCTATTGGGCTGCAACTACACTCTGTAACTAGAATGAACTTTCAGAGCCAAATTTAGCAACAGCTTTGGCAGCAGAGCTTTCCCTAATTCAAGTAAATTTCCTGATTTAGTTTTTTCTGCCTTTTTGATTGTAATGTGCATTTTTAAATGCTCTTAAAGTGTACTCTGTAAAATACTTCTATCGTATGTTGTTCCATGCGCCATTGTTGTTATGGTGAGGAAATGGTTCTGAGAGAGATGCAGACAATGACTTGAAAGTTGCACATTTATATAAACCTTATTAATATTGGAATCAGAATTATTGATTAATTTTTTACAAATTTTGAAATTTAGACTGGGAAAATTACTTTCTAAAGATGTTATAATTGGTTTCTGATAAGTTGGAGACTGACTGTTCTTCCGAATGGTAATGGCAGAAGAAAAAACTGACTAAGCAACTGTAAATATAGAACAGGAATAAAAAGTAACATTCACACCCGCTTAATTAGCTGGCCAACAATATTGATACTTTGTTCTGCCAACAAAAATGACACTTGAGTAAAAATTACTTGCTAGATACCTCTATAACTCAAGGTAGCTGCTTGAATGGCATCTGCCATTCTGCATGTGCATTTTCCTCTATGGACTACACATTGCTCTCCTAAAATGGGGTTTGTCTCCTCATATGCACTGGCCAAAGTTGATCGTAACAACAGCAGCAAATTAAACACTGTAAGACTCTGCAAGCTCTAACGTGAAGCCGTCAGGGTTGTTCCTCGGAAACTTCACAGAGTTGGAACATGCTGGTATTTAGTAAGTTCAGGAGGAAGAGTTTGTATTTTGCTTTTTAAACTGAAGTTATTGCATTTTCAGTTATATATATTTTACTTATCTGTGCATATTAGTGCAGTATTGTGTTTTGAATGTAGAAGAGAGATAATGTTTTTTAAAGGAGGCTCGTGTTGGGGGTGTGTGTTTGTGGTTGAGTGGTGTTGTGTTTGTTTTTTTTTTTTTTTTTTTGTATCAAACAAATGTTGTATCAGGTTACATCTAGGTCCTAATCATAGCAGGCTCTAATACTATCCTGTAGAAAAATGGGAGAGACAGCCTTCTACAGAATGTCTCTTCATTAGTTCTATGGGAATGGAAGCTCCTCTTCTTGTAGGGCAGTAAATAGGTGGAGGGGGCTGCTTTTTCATATGGCATTAAGAGAATTAACTAACCTATGCTTGATAAAGAGAGGCATAGATTACCTTCTCAGCCCTAGAGTAAAGGTGCAATGGAACAGGTCTGTGCCCTTCCCAGGACTGCTTAGCTCATAACTGAGATCCACACAGCCCTTTGCTTGTGACATTCAGCTACAGCTCAATGTTAATAAAAGACAGAAGGGCAGTTGCATACAAACGTTATTAATGTTTGGAGCTTCTGGAGTCTGCCTGTAGACTCCTAGCTGTCATAGTAGCGAAAGTATTCATCAAAGACTCATTATGAACATTCCTACCTGATGTGGTATTTTTAAAGTAACAGCTAGTTTTGCTTTTGACGTTCGAAACTAACATTATTAGAAGGGGCTTGACTTTTAAAAAAGGATCTTAAACTTATCCCAAATATCCTTGCTTCAGAGGTGAAGATACTCAGTACTGCTTTTTGTTCACATAACAGAAATTCTTATGCTTTCTAAGTACTCCTGTGACAATTGGCTAGCTAGTGTTGGCTTGTGAGTGCAGTATGACACTTTATGTACTCCCAGTTCTTTCTGATTTCAATGGAAATAAATTGATTAGCCTTAGAGGTATGTTTACTAATAAACATTGTTCAGGAAGTCCAGTAGGTAAGTAGGAGTACTTTATCCACCTCCAAATAAAACTCTCTTAAACTTGTCTATGCTTTTTTTTTTTTCTGATTAAAGTTTCTTTCTTTAATGTTTGTCTGTGCAAAAATAGGAGCAAGAGAGTTCCTATTGTAGAAAGTTCTCAGGAATGCAAACATGAGGAGTCAGTTGGTTTAAAAAGTCAAAGTAATGCTTTCTAACAAAAGAGAAACAACTCCAAGTTTTCAAGGAGGAAAGCCCTCCATTCATCAGGCTTCCACGCATGATCTCAAGTCAGTAATTGCTAGTGTCTGAAATGCTGAAAGGTATTTTCATATATATACAGAAATATATATATGTACACACACATTTATCCACCTATCTATGTGTGTACATACAAAAAGGAAAAAACCCACTGTTTATCTCTAAAGGTGACAATAGCCCAGCAGGCCACAATGGTCCTGACATACAAAGTTAGGTTTTGGTTTTGTTCTTGCTACAAAAGCATGAAAAACATTGATGAAGTTGTTCTGCTGCAGAATTTTATCTAGGAGAAATGTTGCTTCAAAGATCGCTAAGCTACACTTAGATTTATTTACAAACTTATGTATTTTTTTCCCTAAACCTAGAGCTGTGTGTTCCATGAGTGCTATTTGGAGTGTTGCTTGATTGACTCTCTTAAGGATATTCTAGAAATATCCTTAAGATATTAGAAATAGTCGCAGCTGTGTTTATATTAAATGATCTTTGACCTTCTAAACCAGAATTGATATGTCACTTTGCCTGTTATCTTTGTACGTTATAGGCTGTCTGTGTTTTAAACTGTGGTGTTAGATTTATCATTTATCTAGTGAAACGTGTCCCTGCCCATGTCAGGGGGATTGGAACTAGATTATCTTTAAGGTCCCTTCCAAACCATTCTATGATTCCACGATTTATGTAGCAATCATGAAGAATTTTATGTAAGGGTAAACTAATGTTGATGTGACCATACAGCACATAAGAGACTGGGCCTGTGAAGAAGTAGTCAGAAGTAATAGTATTTGGAGCCCAAATTCTGTCTGCTGTTTTGAAGATCCTCTACAGTGGTCTGCAAAAAATAAAAATGATGCCTTTAAGACTTCTATTTACTGCTGTGAAGTATATTGCTAAATAGCTTTTATTTTGTTCAGTGCTGGATGAATTTCAAGCCAGAGAACAAATCACTAACAATCGAACTTGTATTTTTATTGTGAAACTCTTGTGATCAATAAAGCTAGAGTACCTCCCTTGTAATTGTAACTTACTATTTCTGTGGAGGAGCTTCCTAAAACTTGCCTGTCTTGTTTTTCAGTGGTTTTACAGCTAGTGTGACAGTCATGCCTGAAAATCTCAGACAAGGGCTGCAGTGCTGTCCCATCTGGGATACTGATAGGTGGGAGGTGGAGCTGTGGATTAGTGCAGATGTGAATCTGAGTCCTCTCATGTGATTTCACATGTGCATATCACCCTCGGGAGTGCTAACAGGAACTGGGGGGTGGGGACAGGAGGCGACAAGTGTCCTAGGGTAGATTTATCTGTCTCTTACACCTTCCCTTACTCTCTCCTTGTGTATGCGCATCTGCACCAGCTCCCACCGTCACTAGGATGAGACTAGACTAGAGGCAGGTTCTGCTTGAGATCTGATTGTTTTGAAGTGCTAACATTTTAAAAGTCTGTTGTTCAGCACAGTTTCTTGATTATCCAATTTCACGCTTCTGCTTATATCATCAGTTAATCCTGGCTGCTGACCTTCACTTGAGATACAGCATGTCCGAACATCCAAATAACAGTCAGCACTTCAAAGCTGAGAAGTGCGGGAGAGCGCTGACTTGTTAACACTTAGTATTCCTGGCCTGAGATTGTGACCAGGAGAACTTGTGGTGCCTCTCTTAAGCATGGATAGTAAACATTTTTTGCTTGTTTGTCTTTTTTTTTTCCCCCCCTTCTGTCACCTGTATCATAAGGAAGTTGTAGAGCAGTAAACTAACTTACTTTGGTGGCTCTTTACATCAAAATTTTATCATTATTACATGTATTTTCCCCCAATCCTCAAACTTTTAGAAATCCTTCTTCTCCTGTTGAACAGAGTAGCCTGTATTTACACTCTTTGCACTGCCAACTCAATTCAGTTAGTTGCAAAACTCCCCTTGAAAAGTGAGTGCTGAGTTAAGGATTTCAAGGATAGCCTGAGGTATGATCCACTGAAATCAATAACCAGCTTTCTGTTTATTGTAGTACTGGATCATATCCCAGGTGCACTGCCAACTTGTAACTCACCTACCATGCCACAGTATTTTTTTGCACTGCCAGGTATGCAGGTGAATGTTCAGCCTGGATCTGGAGGGGTTTTGAGCAAGAAGGTTTGAACGTGCTTGCGTTTTTATATAGGCTGTAAAAATGAGGTTAAAGCCAAGAGATAAGCACTAGGTTGATGCCTTAGCTATGCTGCAGTTATGCAAACAGACAAGGAAATACATGAAAAAGCACGATGTTACAGAAAATACTTGAACCTGCTGTGAACCTTGCAGAGGAGATAACTCAAGCCAATTTTGACTATCAGCTGAGGAGGCTGATAGTGTTCAACATCTACAAACCAAGAACAGGCAGAATCATTTCTGTCTTCAGAGGGAATGGCTTCTGATAAAAGACAGTAGGAACATTGCAAAGGGAAATGCTTTTCTGACATTTTAATACCAATCAGTAAAGCAACTCAAAACCAAGGGATTATTTGTAGACTGGTTAATCTTTCTCCAAAGCAATCTATGATGGTATAATAAAAGAAAACAAACGCCTTCAGCAGTCCTAGGAAACAGAGACAGTTTGGTTCATGACCTAGTTTTTTTTTTCCCCAAAAAAAACCATCAGTGTTACATTTCAAATTTGGTTTTGATTATCCAAAAGATTTTTTTCCTTATCTCTTTACTGTACCAATTAAAGACAAGTTTTACTTGGGGCAGCGTACTATACTTGGCCAACAGCCTTCTCCTCTGTTCATTAGAAACTTATATTGTATAGCATATCTTAAAATTCTTATATGAATATTTTAATAATTAGACTTGCATCAATGTCAGTGTAAATAATAACTCTAGAAACATTGCCTTTCTGAGTTTGTTGCCCTGACAAACTGCGCAGCCTGACTGTTTAATGAACATAAATTGAACAGTTAGCATTTTTGTGTCTTTTTTCTGTTAATGAGCTGTGCAAATACAGTGTTTAATGTTCACTGTACGGCAGAAGTATAAAATATTTTATCTGCTGTAATACTGCTGACTACAGGACATAATTTTAAGGAACTGTCATATTGTAAGTCACCTGCAGTTGCATATCTGTGCAACTCTCCAAACTGTGCAATACTTTTCCCTTTTATACAAATAGCCCTCATCTGGGGCGTGCTTTCGGAATCCTTTACCCCTGGGGTAATTTGTGGTTGAAAAGGCAACTTGTCATGTGTAGTATACAATGTTATATTGTGTAGAGTGACCCTTTGTGTCTTACAGTGGTAATGTTGTTCAAAAGCATAGAGAAAGAAGAACTGGTGGCAAATTCCTCCTCTTCTGGGGATGTGTAAGGTTGTGATAGAGACACTGATCTAATTGAAAACTACGTTCATGGAAAGAGTTTTCATGTTCCTCTTGGATGTAGCCAGACCTTGCGAGTTGTTCGGGCCTCAATATGATAGCATTCCTGTTGTTTCAGTGCTGGGGTGTTAAATGCACCAAACCGATAGTGGAGTCAAACTAAGGGCAAAAATGTAGCTCCTAAGGTAGAGTTGTCGCTGTACTGACAGGGTGTATGTCAAGGAGTAGATAGGAACCTGCCCTGGCTGTGGTAAGTAGGAGAAAGCAAAGACAAGGTGCGGTGTGCAGTGCTGTGTCTTGCAGCACAGCTACAAAATGTTGTCTTGCAGCCCAGTCTATATGCAAGTCTGGTAATGAAAACAGACGCTGTACATATTTTGTGTGATAAATGTCTAGTTTTCTTCAGTGTTTGTATATGCCTCTCTTGTTCTCCAGAGACGCGCGCTCTCATTATTTTTCTCTTTAGGATGCCTTTCCAGAGATGTGCCATGACAATCTTGAGCTTCATCACAGTCCTTACTCCTACACTTATAATTTCCAGCTGTGGCCCTGATCCTGCAATATGAATACAGTGATACTTTGCAGGCATCACAGGGAACCCTCAGGAGTAGGTCAGGACTTGGTTTTTATAGCAAGCAATAGTAACTCAGCTTTCTTAAACTTTAAAGCGCAAGTTACAGTCCCTTTGGAAATTTTTGTGGATGTTCTTCATCTTGGAGCTGTGCTGCCAATGTCTGTCTATTGCTTTGTGATAGTGTTCTGACTCCTGAGAGATGTTCTTGCGGAAATATTTCCAAAATAAAACTCTTGCTATCCCAGCTATATTTGGAGTAATACTGAGATAAGTTATGGTTTATCAGATCGGCTTTCAGGACTTGCACTCCCAGCAGGGCCCTGAGTTTCCAGAGAAGGGAAAGTTTATGCAGGTCTGTTAGAACATTTCCCGTCTCTTCTGCACAGTCCTCCTTTGCTTTAACCTAGAACTACAATGCTCTGCCTCCCAGCACAGCCGATTATTTCTGCCTATCTACCCTTTCAGCTTACATAAAAGGAATCCCTTCTATGTGTCTGGTTCCGATTTAGTCTACTAAGTATTTAGTTTAGTTATTGGTTTTGATAAATATTTATATTTTGACCATGGTGGAACACAAACAACCAGTACCTAAGTGTTCCTTTTTCTGAGGTCCATCTCTGTTCTCAATTAGGTGGTCCAAAGAGACAAATTGGACAAGGGTTTGTGAGGAGATGAGAGAGAAGAGAGGTGTAAGGTCATAAGTCCACAAGGACAGCAAATGTTCGAATAGTTATGGTAGATGTCTAACTTGATTCACTTAGTATTGGTAGAATACTAAGAGAGGGGAGAAAGAAAATGCTGATACTTTGTAGGTGGAAAGGCAAAAAAAGTCTAGTTTTGTAGCTGGGAAAGGAAAAAAAGGGAGTGTTGTATTTGTTAAAAATAATTTTAAATTTTATTTTCTTACTCCACTGCTCCTATGAGAGTTTGCCACTGACTTCCATGGGACTGTAAACAGATTTCTGCTTTATCTTCTGGTATACAGTGACATCTACAGAGAGCAGAGCACATCAGACAAGGCTTTCTCATTTAGCACCACATCTTTTCTTATTACTCTTTTTCTTTTTATATTCATTAGTTTAAACTTATTACTCTATTTTATGCGTTTTAATGCATGTACAATATTATATATATTTGTAAATTTCCGTGGAGCTCTACCTATTTTTTTAAGAATAGTTACTTCACCCCACTATTTCTCTTAATGGGTAGGATGTCTAGTCTTAGGTGCAATGCCCTGGAAGATTTCAGCTTTTTTGAGGTAAAGCTTCTTTCACAACTGTGTTGTTCACATCAAGAAGTGGATTTTTGATGCTTTTGGTCTGAGTGCTTATTGTGAAATTGTCATACAAATGGCTTTATTATGAGATGTGGTTGTTATTGATGTTCTGTTTTTAATTATTTTAAGAAAATACTAAAATGTATTTAACTTCAAAATTTAATTTAAAAAAATTCCAAATGCATAAATAAAGGGTATGCATAGGGCTTTTCTTCAG
Source organism: Pterocles orientalis (assembly GCA_011057875.1). Lineage (NCBI taxonomy): Eukaryota > Metazoa > Chordata > Aves > Pterocliformes > Pteroclidae > Pterocles > Pterocles orientalis. Next base: position 1,223,299 of record WKFP01014325.1, on the reverse strand, counting down.
GATTTGTTCTTTGTTAGACAAAATCCTTAATTCTATTGCATGCATTTTTTTCTTGGTTTTTCATCATTGATTTTTTTTTCCCCCCTTAATTTTTTTCTAAAGTTTCTGCAAGCTTATTAGGAAGAAAAAATAGCTAGCTGTTTTGATATGATTTTATTGGTGTTCCATCTTTATTTCTCTAAGACAGAACAGAATCCAACCTAGTATATCTTTACAGAACATTGCTTGGGGATACTATTTTCTTAAGACTTGAGTATGTGTTTTAACCTTATCTGTACTGCATATAAGTAACTTCAAGACAGTGATTTAATGCGCAAAGTTTTTGTATTTTTCTTGTTCATGCTTTATATGCAAAGGTCTTAATTTTGGTAAGGTATTTGATCATTTGGGGTAATTTTTCTTTGCTCTTGGATAACATTATATCAAAACAAGGTTTAAAAATAATAAATCTATGTGTATAAATGCACTAGGAGGTGTTTTAGTCTTGGGGTATTTTTCCCTACCAGGTCAGATACTATAATGATATTAACTGCAAACCAGATCCAGGCCTTACTAAACTAATACAGCAGAATGATAATCAGAAAATTGTGAAGTAATGAAAAAAACCCAGAAGGTTTAAAACTTATTAAGAGATTGTGGCTGATGAGCAGGTTTTCTAGGCAAGGCTTTCCTGTCTGAAAAATGACCCTGATAGTTTGCCAGCTGACGTTATTGGATAATTTGTGCTAAACTCAATTTTTATAGAAGAAAGAACACAAAGTAAAATAATATCTCAGTGGAGCAGAATGGAGCACTTAAAACCCACCTAGTAAAAATCTACTCATATGTATAAAATCCTTGGCAAACAGCATTAAACTCTTTGGATAAATAAATGAGTAAAATAGTCTCTGTAAAAATAAACAAACAATAAAATGTATGTAAGCAGTGAATACAAGAAAGACGGGTATGATTTTTTAGGTTTTCAAAGACTCTTATGCGTCAATAAAATATAAAGTGTATAATAGATGCAATATGTCCATTCTGTAAGAAGAAACAGAATAATTAAAAAAAAGTGAATATGCTAATGGAAATGTTTTAGTATTAGAAGGCTGTTAGCATTTTTCCTCTTGTAGAGATCTGCTATGTGTCCAAACTCTGGATTTCCTTTCTTATTCTTACAGTCAGAGATTTTTAGTTGGGGTTGAAGGGTGTAAGAAAAAAAAAAATACAAAGCATGTTTTTGCTCCATGTAGTTTCACAAATAATTGAGAAAATTTCCATTTGTATAGTGGTTGCAAGTATGACTTTTCTAACATGAAGTATAATCACAGGAATCTTTCAGTTGCTGCACTGTTATTACTGAAAGAGGCATCTGGAAAATGTTTTCCATTAGCTGTGGTTTTTGGCAGAGGCTATAAGCAAGCGTGGTCAGTGTAATTAAACTGACAAGTACTTGAGATACTGTATTTGTTTGCTGTATGTACTTTCCTTCAATAAATATTAGTATTTCTTCTAAATCTTCTGCTCTAGCTGGTGACCCTGACAGCATTTAAACGTTAGTATATGATGTAACGTGGCAGTGTTGGGTGGCAGCATTTATGACAGATGATTAGACATTTTCTTAGCAAATACCTTTTTGAGAGACCATGTGCAATAGGTGAGCAGCAATAGATTTATTTAGGAAAAGCTCAATCTGCTAGAGAGGCAAAATGGCTGACTCCAGCAGATTTCTTTGTGAGTTGTGAAAACCCTTTGCCAGAGAACATCAGACTGGAGCCCTAAACTTCCAGTGCTTTCAAAATTTTGTAGGCTTTTGCTGTTAATTTTTTTTCCTGCTAAATGTCAGAATACAGCCTGTAACCTTCTAAATTTAGCCCCTTGGGACCTATGGGGTTGAGCCAACCGTAATGCAGATTTTGGGTAAATGCTGAACAATGAATGGTCTCTTGATCAGGTGATCTCTAACGCGAGTTAAGTCTGAGCAGTAGCTTTTTAGTGCTCTTTATTTGGTTTCAGGTTTGCGTTGCTTTCTGTAACTTCATGTACCTCTTCATTTAGGCACCTCTTTATGTTGTAAACCATGGTGAGACTGGACCAATCCGATGCAACAGATGCAAAGCTTATATGTGTCCCTTCATGCAGTTTATTGAAGGTGGAAGAAGATACCAATGTGGATTTTGCAATTGTATAAATGATGGTAAGTGATATTTGTCTGACTTGCAATTCATACAAATTTCATAAAACTAAAAAGAAACCACATCCCTAAAATTATTTTCTTGACTTGCTGACTTGATAAGAAATTAGTTTAGTGAGATGCAGTAACTAGGCATATTTCACAAATAAAAAAAAAACTACCCAAGGAAAATATGTAGAAACATTTTTTTCAGTACAATTTAAAAAAGAAATGTATAGAAAATAATGCTGACTCACAAAGTCCAGTCTGATACTATCAAAACTTTATTTTAAAATATTCTGCCAACATAGGATACAAAGCTGCTTGTATTGCTAACTGAAAGCAATTTTTGTGTAGAAAGAAATTATTCCTTTAAGAAATCTAAATGTCCAGCAAGAACCAAATATTTAGAACGGTTAGCCTGTTCCTGTCCATGACTGTGGATGCAATGGTTAAATAACCTATTAATCTTACTGTGACAAGTGTTGGTTTTCACAGAAGATACCATGCCATATTTGTTCAAGTGTGCTGCATGTGACTCATAACTGTTCTTGTGCTCTTGGCTAAATCCCAAATCTTTGCCAGAACTAGCCTTTCTAGACATTTGTATCAAGTTGGATTTCCTCAGCTGGATCACAGTGGTATAGTGCTTTCCCTAATACAGTAATCTTTTCAACTCTGAAATGTGAACCTTGACAGACTCATTCCAGCTTCTTTGCTGCCTGATGCTCAAAGATTTGTGCAAGCGTAGGAGATAACAAATTTCCCAGTTTGTTAGCAATTTACTCTCATAAAGAGAAATTTAAATGCATTGTGAACATTTTAAGGTGTTTAAAGTGCAGTGTCGTTTAAAATCATGCAGTGTGTTACTACAGTGTCTCTTGCCCAACTCAGAAAGCACTTAAAATAACCTTTAATGAGAACTAAAAACGGCCACCAAACTAGCTAGATATTCCCCTCAGTCACCTCCCTCCCTCCTCCCTGCTCCCCCCAGCCCCCCGCCACGTTTTACAGGCAAAAATATGAAAAACAAGCATTCTAAATATACATTGATTGAGGAAAGAGGAGCTAAAATCCAGAAGTGACTGCTTCCCCCAAGTGACTCTAACCATTAGACTAGCTGTATGTCTATTGTTGGTGGCAAACCCACTTGATTTCTTAATGCTTTGGAGTTTTGCACCTTTTATCTGTAGCTGCAGAAGGTTCCCGATATAATGGACCCAGTGGTCTTTGCTGTAACGTAGCCCACGGTTGTGAACCTTGCAGAGCCATTTCCAGTGAAATGGTATTTTTGGATAAAGCAGGACAGTGCTGGTTTTACCATAGTCCCTCTGCAGAGCTCTGGCTTTGGTGATTGCAGTTAAGCTGTGAGTAGACTGTACTAACAAAAAATAGCCACTGTTTAAGTCTGTATCCAGAGGGTGGCAGACTCCTGCCTGTGGAAATGACTTGGGTCAGTTTCACCAACTCAAACCTGACAGTGTATAGGTGGGAGAAAATGGACATTTATAAGGGGATACGCCCTAACCTCCAAACACAAAAAGAGCTGGCATTACTAGAATGTTTTGAGGTTTTGTTTGTGCCAATGTGGGAAAAAAACCACTGCAACCTGGCTAAGTGTTCGACTCTTCTGTTGATCAGTAACAGAGGAGCCTACATTAGTACATTGCATCTGTTGAAGGAAGTTGTTGGGTTGTTCCCTTCTTCCCCAAAATAGAAATGTGTTTTTTCTGCTCTTGTGTTGGCTTTCAGTCCCTCCGTTCTTCTTTCAACATCTGGACCACATTGGCCGACGAGTAGACCACTATGAAAGGCCCGAGCTATCTCTGGGATCTTATGAATATGTTGCTACTTTGGATTATTGCCGAGTGAGTATTTCCAGGATGCAAACTAATTTACAATTTTATGTCAAAACAAACAAAATCCTTTAAATACCTACAGTAGGATAAATGCACCTGTAAGCTGAATATCAGAGTCCAGGAACATTCTAGAAAATGTAGAGAGATGCAGAGAAGTTAAGCGTACAATATTATGTTTTGTTCTTTTGTGCTGCAGAGTTCAAGACTTGAGAGCAAGAATAACAGCACAGTAAAGTCATGGATCACCAGTCTTTAACTGGGGCATTTGTTTGGTGCTAACTAGCATGTTGCACTGTTTAGAGGTTATAGTTGAAATTCTGATGCAGCGCTGCATTTTAGCTGCATGTCTTTTATTAATTTTGAAGACAGACACGTGTCTAAATTGCCTTCTCAATATTGAAAACCTTAGCAAGGAAATTGGACCTGGCCTGTACGTTAAAACAGAATGGGTTCTGTCTCCTAGTGTTAATTCACTGAAGAACTTAATCCAAAGCCCACTCAAGTCACTAGAAATATTTGTAGTGGTTTTCATCAGAGAACCTTATTTGATACTTCCGAAAGCATACATTACTTAAATTTTTAAAACTTTAGCTCATTTTATAAAATTGCAGGTGTGCCTTCTTTTGTCCACAGTATAGACATATTTTTCTGGTTTTGCTGCAATCAGGCAGAAATTTTCTTCCTGTCAGTGGAATTGAGGTCATGATAAGGTCAGGAAAGGCAATTGGATTTGAAGAAGATACCAGTAACTTCCTCAGACCATCACATTATTGGTCGTACAAAGAAAATGAAGCAGTTTAGTTCTTTCTCACTGGAGTGCTGCTCCAAAATCCAGTGAAATCTCTGACACAACCTATATAGATTTTATTGAGATCTGGGTTAAACCCCAGAACTGCAGTGAGGCATTACAGGAATACAGTGTGGGATCCTTTGTGTACATCCAGTGTAGCTCCATCAAACTCAGTTAAGCTTTGCTGGTTTCTGGCAGCTAAACTTTTGGAAGCTTATGTGTACTGAATGGCTCTGTGCCCTTTTCACAGTGCTTTTTCTCTACTGCAGAGTGTAACCCTGTGTGATGCAATCATCGTCACAATGCAGCTTTCAGAGCAGTGGCTTTTGCCATAGGGCTTGAATCAGGGAGTTTCCTTGCTAAGTCATCCAGTTACGGTCTGTCGTCTTGTTGCAAAGATCAATCTGTAGACTTAGTAGAATGTTACAAAAAAGAAAACTCTTAAAAAATCAACACACACACTGGAAATGCTAAGTCATTAACTTTTAGAGAAGTTACCCTTATTTTAGAATTCATTTTTTGTTTTACTCCAAGTTACAAAAGTTTAATTCTTTTATAAATCTAGTTTAAGACCAGAACTGAAAAGTCATTTCCTTTTGTGCTTATCAAATGACAAGGATGAACAGCTACAAAAAATGTTAACAAATAACAGCTGTTTTGCATTATTGCGCTCCTTCTAAGTGGATGTGGCAAGAGCACAAGTCCTCATTTCTGCCATATCTTTGTCAGAAATTATGCAGGGATTCTTTGTAAATGGTGATGCGATACAAGAGTTTAGAAGTAGGGTTTGATGTAGTTTTTGAAGCTAGAATCCAAACACAGTAAACAGAACAGCTTTTAAAAACACTGCCTGGTTTTAGTTGACAAGAGTTAATCCTGATTTACATGATTCAAATGAAATGAGATCAAGGGTATAATGTTTAGTTTAAGTGTGCTAGGGACTATGGATAAGTCATAATTCAAGGGTTAGATGATTTTTTTCTTAAATGGGATTTTCTCAGGTTCAGTTTAACAAGGATAATTTGGTAAGTAGCCAAAGTCTATGTATGAAGGCTGTGAACCAGTACAATGAAAAGCTGTCCTGAATTTAGTGCCAGTTAGTGACTACTACTCATCGTAATGAGAATTAGGAAAACTGGTCTTAGGCAGTATGATGATTACTGTTGCTATGTTCACTTTATATGATCTTCCTGGCTACATCTCTGAGCATTGCATTGCTTTATTTGAAAACAAAACCCCTTCTTCTTACTTACTTACAGAACCTTGTGCCAGTAGCGTGTCACGATTTGTATGCCACTTACATTATGAATGAGAGACTATGACTAAGAAGTTATGCCCAAAGGAATCCATACCAGCCCAAGTCACTGCTCTATATGCAGCAGTTACATACGTGAATGTTCCACTGTCATGCTTTGATTATCTTTCAGAAAGTCAGCTTATACCTGAAAGTACCGTTCAGCTGTCCAGAATGCATTGGAGCATTGAGACAGCAAGGCAGGCAGGATGCAGATGATCACCACGTAGTACTGCTAAGAATTGAGATTTTTTTAATTCTGGTTCAGTACCTAAGTTGTATTTTCTGTTTCCAGATTGGTTAGAAATCACTTAAGAGTTGGGCAAATGCTAACAAAAACTGAATTTAAGCATTCATATTAACAAAATTATATTGCATATTGATATAGGGAATGCAAAACCAGTATGGGTACAGAACAAAGCCAAAAGGCAAATTTGTTTAAACACTTGAATTCCAACAGAAAATGTTTATGTTTCATCGTATCTAATAAACTGTTAGCCTTTCCATATTTTATTCCATTAGGTTGCTATTTTCCAGTAATAACGTTTTATTCCAGGGATGGACTTTATCCAGTACATGTCAACTTTCTGCAACAATTGCTATTTATAATCCGTAGCATTTTTCAAACAACTGAACACTGTATTTAGATTGCCTTAATGGTACTACCTGTAAATTTTTTCAACATAACAGGACACAGTCTAATTTTCCCTGTGTATGGTGATTTTTTCTGTAGAACAACAAGCCTCCAAAGCCACCAGCATATATCTTCATGATTGATGTATCGTACAGAAACATAAACAGTGGCCTAGTTAAACTCATATGTGATGAACTGAAGACTCTGCTAGATAAGCTTCCAAGGTAAAGAAACATAAGTATGCTTTGTTTAACTTGCTACACTGCAGTTTTCACACAGCTTTGCATGTTGAGAGGTAAAAACAAGCTACAGAAAATGTCAAAATTTACAATACAGGCATTTTTGGGGTGACAGTGACCAAATGTTAATTTTAATACTGCTGACAGTTCTTAAACTTTGATGTCTGGGCTTGCTATATGAATGGAAAGAATCTGTCACATTAACTGCACATGTAGCATGCATGCTTTTCCTTTCTTGTAGTGAACTCTAGTGGTATTATCAGCTAAATCCCAGTTTGCAGTTTTGACTTTACTTGCTGTAGTTCTGTTTACCGCAATGGTGCTCATTAAATTAAGCAGGCAAATACCAAAACCAGAATATTAAGAATGGCAAGTCTCTCTAAAGCCATAGTGTTGGTGGCTTGTATCTTTAGCTCTGATTGTTAATTAGCAAAACTTTTAAAGTTTCTTGCTGTGCTGTGAGACTTTTTTGTCCTGGTATGTATCCGAAAGGAGAACAAATCTTGTAGGCAGCAAACATTTTATGAAATACAGCACATTTGCTTTGTGAGCACTAAACACACAGTAGTAGTATTACTGCTGATCAATATTTATGGCAATATATTATTTTAGTGTATTTTAGTATAGCTTTTAGTGTAGTATGTTAGTATAGTTTTCATTAAAGTTTAAGTCGTGGAGCCATACAGTTAAATGAGAGCAGTGACAGTCAGACTGAGGAATTAACTAGCCAAGACGTTTCTCAGCTAAGGCATATGAAAGTATGAAAGAAGATACAGCAAAAAAATGCATTTCAAATAATGATGCTTGCAGAGGGAGAACAGACTTCAGGAATGGAGGGAGCAAAGTGGGAAGGGTGGGAGACAAGATCCTTGGGATAATCTGGGATATGTTAAAAATCTTTTATATATGTCCTTCTGGGATCTCTGTGCATGAAAGAAATTCCAGTCCAGGGTGGGGGGGCTGGTTTGTCAGATGCCCATGTAAGGCTGTCTCTCAAGTACTTTGTCATTGAAGATTACACTGGAGACACAAGTGTTTGGTATTATCCTGAACATATCTCAGAGCTTTCCATCAGGATTGGTCATGACTCTGAAGATAATAAAAGGCATGAATGTAGTAGCAAAAAGCAGTTGGCAGTTTAAAAACACCTAGGCTTGAAAGCTGAGGAAAAATGAAAGCAAGTTATCTACATCACAAAAAATGCATATTGATTATTCTCCTCACCAGCACTCTGTAGAGATCTGCTGCTAAATATTTGTTTCTGGGGCCAAAGTTTTCATGTCCACTGAAGAAAACAATAAAAATAATAAAGGGCAGACCCTTCAGTTTCTTCAGTGTGTCATCTGTTATCTTTAAATTATATTAATTAAAAAAAACAAAAAAGGCATTCCACCAAAATTTGTGGTGAAACTTTTATTTTGGAGCTGGGACATAAAGGTCACTGTGTGTTAATTTTCTGTTGCTGGGGAAAGACACCTGCAAAAATATTCTGCTGTTACCACATGAGGTGAAAGCTCTATGCTGGGAATTCACGCATGCTCCCATCCTTAAGGGCAAAGCAATCCCTGTAACAAAAAGGCAATTGGTGTAAAGGCCAGTGCCAGCTAAGTCTGGGAAAGTGGCTGCGAAGTGACAAGTCAGAGGTAGCAAAGAAAGAATTTAGGTGGGTGGCTCAAAACCTACTGTTAAGGTCTTTGTACTTTTGTAGACTTGCAGCACATCGGAAAACACATTATTTGCTTGTTTGAAATTTTAGAGAAGACATTTTCAAACTTGGGTGTTCCAAACCAGAACCCCTTGAACTGTGTATTTAGAGAAATACAGAGAAATGTGTTTATAGAAATTGTGCCTATGAGCTCAGAAAATCAGGCTAACTAGTTGTGCAAATATGATTTTTAGGTGCATAGTTTAAAAAACTTTAGGATGCATTTCTGTACATATGATCCACATGTCTCATTCTGAAAGAAGTAACTAGTGTGTGAGCTATGCAGGCAATTGGCTGCTACCTTTGCAGCTAATCTTTAGAACAGTGATAGAAGAAATCGGATGAAGTGTGGCAGTACAGACTGCCACAGGTAAGAGTAGTACCTGAAAAAATTGTCCCCAGTACCTGCTGTGTAACAACCTTGGGACTGCTAAGGTGATGTGGATATTTCTCTTTGAAGTAGGAATGTGCGGTATATGCAGAAAGTTTGTAATACCTTGTCCTCATCAAGCTCCTGAATGCTCCCCATAATCATGTTACTAAGAATATAGTAGTGCCTGAGTGCTGGGAATGGTTAGAAATTTACATTCAGAAATGATGCATCTGTTTGAGTTAGAGTATCTTGGAAGAATTATTTAAAATGCTCTTTTATGGAGCGCATTAAATGTAGAATATTGATTTGGTTTAGATCAAAGTAGCCCCTTTCTCCCTGGCTGCTTTACTGTGGTGGCAGCTCAGGATGACTGTTAACACTCCCTTGTTTCTTCAGAGGTTAGAGTAAAGAATAAATAATTTTTTTTTTTCTCTAAGTGCCTACTAATTGGAAATACTATGCTAGGGCTCTATTATTAAATTCCTCTGGCATGACAGTAATATCTGTGTGAGTCTGTGCACATTATGGTGTCCTGTTTGTCGATCAGCATATTTCTTTGTGTTAAATTTTTTACAATCATAACCTTCTGTGAGTGACTTCTTCTGTAAACTAAAGAAAATCAAATCAGCTCAGCTATTTCTGTGGTTCCTATTGCTGCAGTCTCAAAGGACTTCGTGGTACATAATTCTATATCCTGGTGAGATTAAACAATAATTCTTGCTGTTCCCCTTTTACAAATCTAATTTTACTGTGTGTCAGTTTCAGTAATTCCTCTCAGATCATAAGTTAAATCAGGGGCATAGTTGGGAATTTACTGAAGATTTCCAAGTTTCAATACTTTGAATATGCAACTCTTTCCTCTTAAACATGCAAAAGCATTAGACTATAGGCTCAGTATTAGCTGGTTTTCTGACATCTCACTGTAAATTAAGTAGGCTCCTTAAATGTTTAATATTGCTGTACGGAGCATATGGGCTGACCCATAATAACTGCAGGTATCACAGACTTCTTATCTGGTGTGTTTTGTACTATAGACTTGGTTTGTCGTGTACAAGAGGAACTCCCTCCTGCCATGAGAAGGTGCTGTTTTGTTAGTAATTAAGACCAATTTTTTCAATAGGATTGCCTTTTACAGAAAAAACTCACTAAATTTAGGACTGCAAACCTGGTAGGAGTCTAGTACTATGAATAACGCTGCTACTAGTGGCACCGTGGGTTACTGGTTAGAGGAGTTACCTCCAGAAAAACAGGCTGAGCCTGCTGCCTGCAGGGTTCCTGCAGGTGTAGCTCACAGCAGCAGTTCGCCAGCTTCGGTTGGCCTGGGAACTCACCAGCAATAATGAGCAATTTCTACAGTGTGTTTCCTGCATGATACATAGCTATGGAGGATCCAAGAGCTTTTGCTGGTTAAAAGCAGCCCTGCTGAAGCAATTGACCCACCAAAGTCACCAGATGTTATTCAGCCCTAGTTACTATTCTTGCTGGGCATCAATTGTTAATGTCGCTGCTTGGATGGGATGCACAGTTGATAGGGTTGACATAAAAGTATATTTTAAAAAAAATAAATAATACAGCAGTTAATTTTATCAGGATGTTTTAATTTGACCTAAGGCAAAGATTGAAGCCATTGCATCTGCTTGGCCATGGTTTGCTTTGTTGCTCTCAGTACAGATAGTGATCGGAAGGCAGCCTTGCATTTCAAAGGAGTACTTTTATTGCAAGGTCAGAATCTCAGAACGATAACCAGTTGTTTTTGTTTTTCTTACAGAGAAGAGCAAGAAGAATCCTCAGCAATTCGAGTTGGTTTTGTCACTTACAACAAGGTCCTCCACTTCTTTAATGTAAAAAGCAGCTTAGCTCAGCCTCAGATGATGGTGGTCTCAGATGTTGGAGAAGTTTTTGTTCCTTTGCTGGATGGTTTCCTTGTTAACTTTCAGGAATCGCGATCTGTTGTTATCAAGTAAAGTATAATTGTTCCATATGTGGATAAGACCCGAATGCTTATGATATGCATTATGCCTTTTAGTCAATTGTGTTGTTGGGTTTTGGGGGGTTGCATGTATTTACTGAAATACTTTAGAAGCCAGCAGCTGCTTCAAGTCATATATTTCCACCTCTGAGGCAAAGAAAAAGCAGTATCTACAACCCCCCAGTGCTGAATTTGAAAGCATGTTTAGGCCAGCTGTAAAGCATGCATCCTCAGCTATGCCGCTTCAAACGTGGGAGGAAAGTTGTGGCTGTGTGCAACTTGGCATGTTTCTCATCATGCGCTGTCTATGATGCACCCGTGGATGTGATGCAAGGACTCTTAAGTCCTTACAACACACTAGAACTTGTTATTTTTTAGCTGTTTTTTATTTATTGCATGCTTCTTTATGTTACCAGCTTTGAAATAATGCATCTCATAGAATTTAAAAATTCATACTTTGTTTTATTCTGGCTGGAATCCTAAGAAATTAAACAATCAAAATTCATATTGTTTTAAATATAAATTTGCATGGAAAACATCTTCTCTGTGAAGACTTGATATGTTACAAGGTATGCTTGGGGACTATCAGAAATTGCTAACTTGAGGCACTGATCCTTTTGTCTTTCATAGCTTGTTGGACCAGATTCCAGAGATGTTTGCAGACACTAATGAGAGCGAGACCATCTTTGCTCCTGTTATCCAGGCTGGCATGGAGGCTCTGAAGGTCAGAATGTTCCTCTCTGTAAGAGAAACAGCTCTTTAATGAGAATAAGACTTGATAAACTGCAGAAATTCCCTTTGTTAAAAGCCAATCCCAAGTCCTCCTACAAATCACTATGGGAAATTAAAAAAAAGTCGCTGATTGTTTCCAGCACTAATGTTCTGTTGTTCTAACAGTCCGTTTGAACTGCTTTAGTCAAAATGAGAGCACCGACAAGCATACCATCTGTTTCCAGGTTTTGCTTATTGAGGGAAACCAGTCCCTAGAGGCTATTCCACATAGAATGGATATTTAGGAGGAGATGAGGAGCAGGAGTGGGTTTCTTGTTCAGTATTTGAGAGAAATTAAAAAGTGTTTAGTTACTGCAGCAGAACTAATACATACTCGGGATGTTTGCACAGACATCCGGTCCTCGCACATGTGAAGGGCTGGAAAGGGGTCAGTATAAGATACGGTTTTACCCTGCCTATTCTCCCACTTCTGCTGACTTCTTGTGCAAAATGAGATATTTATGAGTATTTATGGCTGAATTGGGTGTGGAGTGGGAGGGTTTCTGCTTAACTGAGAAGTTCTCACAGCTTGAATACAGATGGAAATGAATCTACAGGTCAAGATGCATCTCCTATTCCTTTCCGTATGTCTGGGACATCCCCTAAAGTGCTGACATTTCCGTGGAGCACTGCCAGTTAAAAGAACACCACCATGGTTCACCGCAAGATTTGTAGGGGCAGAAAACAGCCAGTGGTGTTTTAAAATAGTTGATTTATCTGTGATCTGTGTATAAGTAAAGCATGAACTTTGAGTAGATAAATTTGTTGAACTGAAAATACACAACAGTTATCAAATCTGTTTCTTGAATGTTAATAGCTGTTTTCTTGTTATTTATTCATACTGCCAGAAGGTATGTGTGCAAAACATATGTTTGGTTACCACTTCTGTCAGAATGCTCTTCCCTAATACCTGACTTCTACAAAGCAAACTTAAAAGGGCCATAATTGAGAGTTTCCTTTGATGTTGGCTATAAAAGAAAGCAGCTCTTAATTAAGCTCTTTTATTTAGCTCAGTATTTTAAAGTTATAATTTATAAGGATTTTCACTGTGAATTATTAATATGCATATACATGTGCTCAAGGAAACAATTCTTGTCTAAAAAGACTAAAATGGATGGTGTTCCTATTTGAGATTTTAATACATTTTTAGAAAGAATATATATACATTTTAGAAAATTTGTCAAAAGCAGTGTCAGTAAGTCCTGATGCGTATCATGACAAACAGGTATTTCAGTCTTCAGCAGAATGCTTCTTAAAAGGAATTGAAGAAATTGGCATTCGTGATTGAAGATAACTATGCTTGAAATATTAGGGGTGAAATTTCAGCTCTGTTAAAAGTAAGATACTCTCCTTGGTTGCATTTGTGCCATAGCAAAGAAATTTCTAGTTTTCCCAAAAGAATGCCATAGCTTATTTTGAAATGTGGAATACCTTTATCTTGTGAACATCTTAAGATCTGGAGGAGAAAGAGTACCAAAGCTGATTTGTGTCTGCAGTCTTGGCTATTGCAGTTTTAACCTGGATGTGCAGTTAAGTCTGGAGCAGAAAAAGGACAAATCCCTCTTTTCCCTTTACTATCACCCAACTTCTTTAGTACCTGAACACCTCAGAATTGCTCGTCAGTTTTAATTTCACTTTGCTTTAACTTTTGGTCATCCCTGAAGTGGGCAGTTGGACTAGATGATCATTGCAGAACCCTTCCAACTGGAGTACTCTGTTCTGTTCTATTCATTCCCATGAGCTGTCTCAATACTAAGAGTGAGCGACAAAATGGATTTTCTAAATTTTTCTGGAAAAGCTTGTTAACAGTACAAAGATGCCTGTGGTACTGCTACTGTTGTTACTCTTTTATTTGGAATTCAGGGTTTTCTGTCAGTGGTTTGTCATCTCAGTAAATATCATGTTCTCATTAGAGTTCTAAATAAGAACAGAAAACTTGAATAAGACTGGCAGTTACTTCATTTCTTAGTGGCAGGAGGAAATGTTCATCACAAGTTTTGATACTCCTGCATTTTAGTGTAGATTTGAATGTGGAGTCTAGTACAGGAATGTAATCATTGCTCATCTGTAAAAATGTAGTGTACACTAGTGCGCCTAAATGGAAATATTTTTTCAGTTACATTTCCTTTTAATTTTATCCAATTTAGTATTCATACGTTTGATACTTGTTGCATGTTGCATAAAGCTTGTATCCAATTGGAAAGTCTCCAAGAGAGGTACTCCTGGTTTTGCCTATCAAGATTTTAGATTCCTGTGTAGAAATTATTGTAACAATCCATCAGCCAATATATCTGTGTGCTAGACTTACTGACATAAAATTCACAGTTTGTTTCAGGACTTATTTCAATCAAGTTTTGCGTTTCTAAAGGAATTATTTAGCTCTGAAGAACTTGCAGGAAGTTTACATGGTTCTTTGAGGTACCACAATGTATGAAAAGCAGGCTTTTTTGTCTTAGCAGTAATAAATATGCCAATATGGTGTCTTTGAAACAGGCTGCAGAATGTGCTGGGAAATTATTTATCTTCCATTCCTCACTGCCAACTGCGGAAGCGCCAGGGAAGCTGAGAAACAGAGATGACAAAAAACTACTCAACACCGATAAAGAAAAGGTATTTTCTGCTCTGAGTTAACAAGGGACTGCTGTTATACTGAATTTCTCTAATAGAGCCTTGATCTTCTTAAATTTATTTTATTTTACAAAGTTGCACTTGTTAATTATATCATATTACCATTCGCACTGTGCACTGCTTGTGTTGGTACGTTGGTATTGGCCCTACAGGAACACCAAAGTCAAACTATGGCAGAGCTGCCATTCCCGCTGATAAAGGAAATCCACCAGCTGCAAATAATCCTGCCCATCAAGAGCCTTTGCTACCTGCCTGCTTAGTTCTCTAAGAACATACCAAGTTGTTTCCCTGCATACAAGTATCCTTGGAATGTATGGGCAGGGGCAACGTGTTTTTAATTGAATCCATGCCTCTCTTAAAACTTCCACTTCATCCTTCTTTCTTCAAGTGGGCATTTGGACTGTGGTTGGCTACCAACAGCATCTAATGTTCTGACACTTGTATTTTTTAATTCTGTGCAGACACTCTTCCAGCCTCAGGTAAATTCTTATGAGGCCTTAGCCAGGGATTGTGTGGCTCACGGCTGCTGCGTGAATTTGTTCCTCTTCCCAAATCAGTATGTGGACGTGGCCTCCATGGGTCTTGTCACAATGTACACTGGAGGAACATTGTACAAGTACAACAATTTCCAGGTAAGTGGTGCAGGTTTCCAACCTTTCAGATAGTAGCACCTGAGGGTTTGTTTTCTTTATCATTTCACAGTGTGGTTTGACATTTAACATAGAGTGACTCTAGAAAACTTATAAGCTTCAGGGCATAACATTCAAACTTAAAACTTACAGATGAGGCTGGTTAGTATTTTAAATCTATTTAAATATGCTGGCATCTGAGCAGCAAAGTCAGATACTCCTGTATGTACAGATAAAAATGCTTATGATAAAAGACCCCCCAAAAAGCTGTAACACTTGTTTAAAATTTCATGAGAATCTCTATGGAGAGTAGGGAACTTTCTCTGTGTCAGGAGCTGACCTGCAAAAGCAGTTTTTTGTGACATCAGCAAGGCTACACTTGTAATTCTGATGGCTGTGCCATAAAATCCTGGCTAGGCTGCAAGGTTAAGTGCGACAACAGATGTTACTGGAGATAATTTAATAGAAATTGTGGATGTCCCTGCCTAGTGATGAATTGATGGACGCTTGCATATTTATGTTTCTGTTAACAAAACAACAAAACACTTTTAATCTCTTTTTAAAGGAAAAGAGCGATGTTAAACGTGGAAAGCACGGATTTGCTGTCGGGGCGTGCCGGGGAGGGGGAGAGGGCTGGGTTTCTGCTATTTTGCTGCCACCCGGTGGTGAACTGCAGCTTTTGCTTTTGCTTTTGCTTTGCCTTTCTAGCTCAGTTCTGACAGCCTACAGTTCTTAGCTGACCTCCGGAAGGACATAGAAAAAAAGACCGGATTCGATGCAATAATGAGGATTCGGACAAGTACAGGTAATGGTACCTGTTGGGAATGAAAATAAACATGAATACCTATGACAATATATATTTTTAAATACTATAGCACTGTACCAGTCACTTGTAACATCAGGTTAAATGCTTTAACTTCATTATTTACCTCTTGAAAAGTAATTGCATAATCCTGTATATGTCTCCATAATCATTGATTTTCAAATCTGAGTAAGGCTTCTGACCATTCTGCATGCATTTGGATTGCAAGTAACTAGCACCAAAAAAAAGCATTGCTGCTGGACACTACAGGTTCCTTCCTTTTCTAAATACTTCAAATTAAATTACTGTGTCTACTTTCAAGCACTCATTATTACCTCAAATGCAAGTATTTGAGAAACACGCACACACAAAGTGGCCAAGTCAACAGTGCAGAAGGTTCTGGGGGACAGGGTCTCAGAGTCACCCTGTGGCATCAGCTTCTCCCGTCCACTCAATTGTCAAAAAATGAGGGAAAAATGGTTTCTGTTTCAGTAAGCAAAATTGACTGATCATAAAAACAAAGTCACCAAATTATGTCAGCTTTATTTGCAACTTTTATTTAAAAGGATGGTTTTTTGTTTCAATCTGGCTGTAGGCTTCAGGGCTACAGACTTCTTTGGTGCTATTTACATGAACAACACCACAGATGTAGAGATGGCAGCAGTTGACTGTGACAAGGCAGTGACAGTGGAGTTCAAACATGATGACAAACTGAATGAAGACTGTGGAGCCTTAATTCAGGTAAAAAAAATACCATGCCCTTAATTAAATGACATTTTATAAAATTATGAACAAGAACTTCTGCAGCCATAACAGAAAAAAAGTTATGGTGTAGGACTGGTGGGAGCAAGGCACAGCTTGCACAGACTCTGGTGACATAAATCCACTAATAAAATAAGGTTTTAATTAACTAGCTAAAGTTGCAGCTTACCTCAAAAGCACAAGCTTACATCTGGTGAAGGAGTTAGGCATGAAGGTAGGAATGTGCCTTGTGACAATTAGTGTGTTCACCTACCATGCTGCATGTTCTATTCAGGGATACCAACATGCCTTCTGAACACTCAGACTTTGTCAGCTATTATATTTTTTTCATTTTACTAAATAAGATTCATTACTTGTATGGAAACTGTTATTGCTGTGGCATTCCTTGTGACATCTCTGTTGTAGAGCAGCTCTGTTACTAAACATTGCTGCCAACCCTACAGACTGCTCAAGACCTACCCGTGCAATGAAAGTTCTCACTCATGAGCTATCAGCTGGCTGCCCTGTGCCATCAGGCTCTTGGCATGCAAGTGCTTGGAGCCCCATGGCACTCACCTGCTGCCATCATGCTGTACTCTGGGAGTTATGAGGGGACATGCAGTGCCACCCCTCCCTTGCAGAGTGGTTCCAGTCCGTGAGAGTAGAGGGAAAAGTCCCCCACTTGATAGCCCTGCAGCTCAGGTCCAACACTAATTACATTAGCACAGTAATTTTGCCTCCTGCCTCAGGAGCTTTGTTCCTACCTTGAAAATGCTAGGCTGTTCCAAAGCTAGTTAAATCTTTGCTTCCCACAACCGGGGATGTCAGTAACGGTTCCTGGAAATGCCACTTAGGCAATAATTGATATGTCTCTGCCTAAACTGCCAACGCATCTTTTGTTAGGGAGTATCCCACCCGTCATCAGATAATGGGAGGCTGTTGTTTATTAGGCTGCATGTTTAGTCATGACCTTTTTTCTTGTTTAATGACAGAAAATGTTACAGCCTACAACATTTTAAACTTACGCTACGGAATTATCTGAACTTTTATTTCTGTTCTGCTTGGCTTTTAGCTTGCCCCTATAAACACATTTCATGGGTTAGCAGCTAATCCCTGTATGCATACAGCACTGGGAAACATCCTGTTTGGTACAGCTGAAGGCACTTCCAGAGACATGGTGCAGCAGTAACAGGGATGTATATGCCGTGTGGATGTTGCATTTACAGGTCTTTCATATGAGATACTTGTGGAAGACCTAATGCAAAGCAGACTACAGTAACCTGGAGTGTGTGTGTCCCAGCAGGCTTTGGATCACAAATTACATTGAAACAGAACTGGAGTCATAAACAAGTTCTTAAATTACCCCCTCAGTTTTTAATATCGGAGCCTATGGTGGGGCAGGATACAGGTGTTAGCAGGACCTCTCGTTTTACTTCATAAGCATCTTATTCATGTAAAAAGAGCCACTCGGCTTTTCAGATAAGTTTTTCTGTGTTGTATTTTGCCAAGAGATAATGTGATGGGCAGAGTAGAGCACTTCCCAGCAAACTTCTCATCTTTTGTATGGTATGTTTGTTTGAGCTGTTCAAGTATTACACAATTACAATGTACGACTTACAAATTTACAATCAGTGTGTAGAAAATGAGAGCACAAGCCTTTCAATCAGTCATATTATTATTTTTTAAATAATTTTAAGTTCAGTGACTTTTATAATGTCTAATATACTTCCATAAAAAATACAGTTGTGTCAGTCCCATGGAGCACTGAAGCAGTACTAGGCTGTCTTCAGAAGCAATTCTGTCCCTTTTATGCACAAAGTAGGTGGCTCTTGCATAACAAAAGCTTTTTGGTTTAAAGTAAAAATTGTAATTTGCTCTTCTGTTGCAGTGTGCTGTCCTTTACACATCAATAAGTGGGCAAAGAAGACTTCGCATACACAATATAGGTTTAAATTGTAGCTCCCAATTAGCTGACATCTACAAGACTTGTGAGACTGATGCACTTATCAACTTCTTTGCCAAGTCAGGTAAAGTTAGAACAGACCAATTTTGTTTCCTTTATTTTTTTAGAGTAGAGGGAGGGGAAGGAGAGGGAGTTGAAGTGGGAAAGTTTTCCTAGTGGGAAATAACGTTTTGTAACTTGCTGCTCCAAGCCCGAGCAACTCCTGAAGTATTATAAAATTGAAAAGACAAACAAATAACGTATTTTAGACATAGTGCCATAGAAGTAATGCTTGGAAAGACAGCTAGAATCATGTAATGCACAAAATGTATAGGCACAGTAGTGGAAATGCACATCCTATCATAGTGTTGGGGTTTGGGGTTGTGCTTGGGTGGGTTTTTTTTGGCAAAGACAAATCACATCCTCCACGATGCTGCACAAGAGACTAAAAATCAGCCATAGTCCTAAGGTTAGTAAAATTAGAAGCTAGCAGAATACAGATACTTTAAAAGTATGTGTCCATCTTTAGCACACTCTCTTGTTCTCTATTTGTAGCTTTTAAAGCCATTCTAAGCCAACCCCTGAAGACAGTCAGAGAGATCCTGGTGAATCAGACAGCTCACATGCTGGCGTGTTACCGGAAGAACTGTGCCAACCCGTCAGCAGTAAGCCAGGTAAAACCCATCCCAACTCAGCCAGGCTTCCAAGCAGATGAACGACCACCGCTGCAACATCACAGTGCCAGAAAGGAAAATTTCAGGACAGACTTTTCCTTTTCTTTCAAATACAATTAACGACAGGTGGGATTCGAGGGTAGCAATTACAACACACAGAGGCTGTTGCTCTGGAACAAATGGCAACACCATTGAGGAAACTGATGGTCATAGTCACACAAAGGAGCTTAGACAGTCTTTTTCTTCCTGTTGGAATTATGCAGTGATTCACAAAGCTTGCTTTCTTTCTTCTTATATTGGTAAAGATTTTAGTATTCCAATTTTTGACAAATAAGACTGTTAATTGTCAAAAAATGACAACAACATTGTATCTATCTGAGTAAACAATCTGAATTTGCATGTAGGTCTCTAAATCATGCTGGAGTGATAAATGCCTCATCTCTAGCTGGGGCCAAAAAAACAAAATCCATGGTGATTCAGGTAACCATCCATTAGCTCCTTTATTTACCGAAGGGTAGTAAGAAGCTCTAGAAACCTGATTACTTATATTCCATGCCACTTGAAAATTCTCTACACTTAAGACATCTCTATTATTTTTCAGCCCATTCTTTTTATATATTCAGAACATTTGGGGAGGTGTAACTGAACTAACAGGATGGTGTTTTCAAGTCCTTTCAGCAACTGTTTCTGAAAAAAGTTTTTTCCATTTCAAACACCCAAAGATGGCCGAACTAATTCAAATCCTGTAAGCATTTGAATTTAACTTCTTTTTTCCCTGCAATTCTCGAAATATTTCCTTATCTCCTTCAGATTTTAAGGTGCTTCAGAGGATACCAGGAATGGTTGGCTTCCTGACACTCCTTTGAACAACTGGCAATTTTGTACATGAATGCTGAAGTTAATAGGAAGGCCCAAGGACTCCTGGCAGTGCTGGAGGCATTTGATTTTGATCAGTTCTCTTGAGCTCCTTTAAACTACATTTTCCAATTCTTTCTTCTCCTTCTTGAATGTAATGTATAGATTAGAATTATTAGCACATCCTAATTATATGATTTAAAATTCCAGTGTTCCAGTAAAAGCAGCAGTTGTTCCTTTTAAGCTATTCACCCTTATGTCCTGGTACTTCAACTTCGGAAGACTAAGGCTTTTACATACCATAGCATAGGTTTGAAATAGCACATATAAAAAAAGTTTTTCTAGGTTTTTTTTCTTTAAGCAAAGAAAACAAGCAGTGGTTTATTTGTCTGAAAAGTCCAATTCTCATTCCCCAGCACATAGGACATACTAAATAACAAGCTTTCTTTGCCTCTCAGCTCATCCTTCCCGATGCAATGAAGGTGCTGCCGGTGTACATGAACTCTCTGTTGAAGAGCTGCGTGCTAGTTGGCAGACCAGAAATTCCAACTGATGAGAGAGCTTACCATCGACAGCTTGTCATGTCCATGGGGGTGGCTGACACACAGTTGCTTTTCTATCCCCTGCTTCTGCCCATTGTAAGTATGTTGTTTGCACATCCCTTGCTTTTCAGTAAAAGTGTTTTCAGTATGCTGTGGTTTTATAATTGTGCAGACACAGGAAAGATTCTGTCTGTGGGCAAGTGTTACACGGCCAAGCTGGGTTATGCTTTTACTGGGATGTAGTTGCCAGGTGAACTAAATTGAGGAGGGAGAACAGAACCTCATTTAAAGGAAAATGGGGAAGTAACATAATCAGTCATTGACATCAGCATCCTCTAAGAATCTCACGGTACTTAACAAGGTTTTTGCCCAGGTTAGTGAAAGATGCCAGCTTTACTAAAGGTAAGCAAGAGTCTCTCCCCTTGTGGCAGGTCTTCCTTTGCATGCAGTGCAGTAACTGAAAAAGACATTTGAGTTCTAATTTCCACTAATTGGGAAAGGAACCATAAAAGTGTACTAAACCTCTTAATAGTTACTTTTCAGGATCTAATTAGAGGTTTAGTCACCTTGATGTCACCAAGTCCACACCCCTTGTGTATTTGTGTCCCACAGCACAGCCTGGATCTGAAGAGTGACGCCATCCCAGCTGCAGTCCGCTGCTCTGAGGAACGTCTCTCTGAAGGAGGGGTCTTCATTCTGGCCAACGGCCTGAGTCTGTTCCTGTGGCTGGGAGTCAGCGCGCCCCCGGAGCTCATCCAAGGGCTGTTCAATGTGCCGTCCTTCGCACACATCAACACCGAGGCTGTGAGTACAGGGAGACTAGTCCCTTTCTCAGAATTTATGATTTAGTAAGAGCAGACTACTAATCAGAGAAACAAGTGAGGCAGACTTTCATCATTCAGCTAAAAGCAGAAACGGAACACCAGCAGGTGTTAAGACACCAGCAGTAATGCATAAAACTTAAATAAGCTTTCACAACATTTTTAAACCTTGTTAAACTTTTACTGTTATAAAGTCCTGTTGAATGTGGATTGCTAAAATTGGAACAAAACACTTCACAATAGTTAAAAGCTTCTCCTGGTAATTAATTTTCATAGAGTGATTATTTTAAACTGAAAAATGGCTTAGACGGATGAGTCTGTAAGATGAGACAGAAGAGCCATATTTTTGCAAAGGAGATGGCATTGCCCAGTTTGGAATGAAATCTGCAGTAACTAGTATCATAAATATCAGCAGCTAATCTTGTATGAATTCTTAAGAGACGGGACTGGAATATAACAACCTGCCATACTTTCATTCTGACAGACATTACTGCCTGACCTGGACAATCCATTTTCTAAGAAACTTAAGTCAATGCTGAAGCATATCCAGAGCCAAAGGCCCTACACTATGAAGGTAAGACTTCTCTCTGCCTCAGCTCATTCCTCATGCCTCTTCAAAAGAACACAACTTATTGGTAGCTGTAAATGGTTTTGCATATCGCACATTTCCCTGTATACCAGTGAGTTCCAGCATGCGTTTTAGGCACAAGCATCTCAACTGTGCTTAATACTCAGTCAAAAGAGATTTTCAGAGGTAGTCAAGTCTAAAGGTTACCATTTTATTCTGCAAACCTTAATTCACACTAGTCTCTCATTCCTGTGTTCATAAATGCAGCTACTGAAATGTGGAGATTTGTTTGGGGTTTCTTTCCCCCCTCAACAGCATATAGTAAATAGATCCAGGAAAACAGTACTGCCATTTGCATCCTCAATGTATGTATCTCATTTTTTCAGCTGATTATAGTGAAACAACGGGAGCAGCCAGAGATGCTTTTCCGACAGCTTCTAATAGAAGACAAGAGTATTTATGGAGGAGCTTCTTATGTGGATTTCCTATGCTGTGTTCACAGAGAGATCTGCCAGCTGCTCAGTTAAGGGAACGCGAGTGTAATTTGTCACTTGCTTTTTGATTTTGCAAGAGGGACAGTCCTTGGTGCCTGAAGGCTGGCCCATAGCTTCACCATACCTGGACATTCTGCTGTGCTTTCATGAACCTTTTCTGTGCTCTTTTTGTACAGTTTCATTTCACACTATCTCTCATGAGTGTTTAGTTTACTTATTAAGCTGTAGAATAGGAAGTTCTGCACTCAGGTACTATTCCTCTGGGAGTCTTGACTCTAAGTTAACTGCCAGATCTCAAACTGACAATGTTTATGCATTTTCAAATATCAAAATATAATTTAGAAAATTCTTTAATAATTCTTTAATTATTCCTTTGCTACTCCATAAATTGTATGAGAGCCAGGAAAGATGCTAAAAATCTACAGCGAAGAAGGGAAAACACCCAAAACATGGTTTGTTTGAAGTGAGGGCATACAGTTGAATCAGATTTGCCATAATCATGTAGTTCAATGTGAGTACTTCATAGTCCTTCATGTAAAGCTAATCTCTCAAAAATAATTCTCCTTTTCCTAGAAGGGACAAGTTATTACTTTCTACAAAAGCAGAGCTCCGAGTAACCTTCCACACCTGGGCTTACCCAGGACACAAAAATGCCTCACTTTGTAACTGGACTTTGGTAAGCTGAACAACAATGGACCACAGGAAGAACAGATTCTAAGTTTGGCAGATAATGCCCCACTATTATGGCACAATTGTCTATTCTTTAGGGCAGCAATTAATTTACCACACTATTTAATTACATTTTCAAAACTGAACATGGCAGGTTTTATTTAGTACATTTGCTAACTGGAATATTCCCAATACAACTCGGAGAAACATCTCTCCCTCAAAATTTAATTGTCAGGTCAACCATAAGACAGTTGACACATTAACCAAAGGTCATTTGTGGTGCTATGGAAAGAAAGCCTCTTGTTTAACACCAGTTCTATTCCAGTGAATCACATGATTCCTCTTCACATGACTGATGTATTCAACAGTCACTGCCTTGAAAAATAAGCCTCTGCTATTATCAATATTTATGGTAGAATTTAAGCCAGAGTCTTTGGAAGAGCTGTTTACTGCAGACACTTCATCAGTCTGTATCTTTAGGACCAAGGCCTCTGCACATGAGGCTTGAACTTTTCCAAACTTGAAAAGCTATTGTTACAAAAACCAGTGTTTCAAAGAAAGCAAAAATCCCTCAAACATAAGGATAAGACTTGGGCCTCATGGAAAAAAGAAGTGCCTTTAAACATGCTAGTGTTGCTAATTAATCATTTTCATTTCAAAGGTAAGCAGTCATGATGCATATTTTTTAGTTTGACAGCTTATCAAAACAGTTGTATCCTTGTGCATTGACTGAGAACTCTTACACTAAGGGGATATATCACAAAAAGATCCTTGGACTGAATTAAGCTGCCAGGACAAGCATTTTTTAGCTGAAGACGTGTTAGCTTGTAAAAAGTTACTTGTTGCTATTCCGAATCAGTGTACTTTGTAAAATGACACCAGCAACTCCATGTGTAAAGACATAAACAGTTATTAATCACAAAATGTGTGTTTATTCTTTCATGTACTAAGTTTTCTAAGTCAGTAAGTTACATTACATCAAGTCAGTAATTTTAGAAAGATCACCTATCAAGTGAGTCAGGAAAGGGGAAGTTATGGCAGTTCCCAAACAGTGAGGCCGTGTAATTAGGGAAACGTTTGCGCTCTGCTGCTGAACAAAGTTCACGTCAGCACAATGAATGAGAGCTTCTCCTCAGAAGTAGGAAGACTGTGAGCTGCTCCCCCAGCCACCTCCTGCCTCAGCTACGCTTGCTCCAAACCCATTTCCTTACCTTATTCCATCCAGTTTGAACAGCCAGCTCGTATCTGCACCACAGCCGTGTGCATCTGCTGCTTGGTCAGTGCCCTGCAAGCACCGCTTCCCGCCTGCTGATTCTGGAGCAAACCCTACACACACCGCTTACCTGTGTGCTGGCAAAGCCTACGGTGAGCAGGACTGCAGGCGCCGAGCTGCTATTCAGAACAAAGCTGTAGTAGGACAAAGCTATTCTACTTGCAGAGCTAATTCATCAGAGTGCCAGCCTTTCACAGTTAATTTTACCAACATTAAGACATCATAATGGCTAAACTAGCACCAAGATACAGCCAGGCATTGATAACAGACATATTACAAATGCAACTCTTGCCTCCAGCATAAACAGCAGGACTGTAATATTCAGCTCCAATTTACAGTAGCTAGGCTTTTATTTTTCCTTTTTAATTGCTACAATAATGATACTCAAAATTACTTCACCACACAACCTGCCTACCATTGGCTTTTTGACCCATGGGACTGACCCTATTACAAAAAGGGTTAGTAAGCTTTCCTCCACATTATTAAGTTGACCTTCATCACATTCCACTGGGGTGATTTCTACTACCGCAATACAGTTGCCACCAACTTTACTTATTCTGGAAGGAGAAATATTTTTTTCTACTATATACACAAACAGAGGGGGTCATTATTCCAGCACTTCCAGTTACCCAATATGTCCTTAAAAAGCCATGTTCAAGAAACAGAGACTTACAGATAGTTTCAATGTAAGGGGCTTGAATTGTCCATTTATTCTTTCCCAGAGTGCATTCCGGATATTTCTATCCCCTGCCAAGTATTTTAGAACATCTGAGTATTCTAAAATTAATCTTAGCCATTTAATGTCCATTGTCAGATCAAAACTGTTCTTTAGTTTTGCAGCCTAACTTCCACTGCACTGAACAAAGCATTCCATATCTACACTCGTGCACAATGAGCCTGTGTTCATGATACGGTGTCAGGGAACAACCTCAAAAACCGTGAGAGCATTGGCCACTAACCTATACAGCACATCCATCATTTCAACCAACCTCTTACAACCAGCAGGATCAGAAAGTCGAATTCTCAGGCATAAGGCTGGATTTCCACACAATGATTTACAGTTAACTGATGTTTTAAAATCCCTTTGAAGGTAAATGCTAAGATATCCCAAGTATCTTGTCAGTGTAATTGTCAAATCCTTCACTTCATATAAGGTATAAGATAGTCAAAGTACTAATGAGCCTCTTCCAGAATGGAAAGAACGACAAGACCTAGACAGGCATCCCAAAGCAGAGTGGTGGCATTATACATTTAATAAAATTGGAAAAGCAGCAGCTTGTTAGGCTTTTTATCTTTAAGCATAACACGCTCAAACTGAGTCACTTGTGGTAAATGAAATATTCATCAGTTCACTGATTACGAGCATTATCCTCCTCCTTCTGTTCCAGTGTTACAGCTGAGAAATTAACTGACAACTGGTAATGAAATTAAAAGCTTTTCATCTCTAGATGTCTCTTTAGATATGGTCCGGATCAACAGTGATTAAACAAATGACCAAATGTTTTTACTTATAATGGGGCAGAGGTGGGGAATCGTGTCTCACTCAGTATTTTCTAAGTATCACCTCCACAGGCACAAATACACACCACCAAGCATTCGGGTATACGCGCCCATGCACCACTGTCTTACCTTTATAGGCAGACTATCACTGTTGAAACACCACCTTCAGATTACGACCAGCAGGTATCTGTCTTCAGAGAGGACGTGTAGACAGTTCCATTTGCTTGTCCGTTAGCCTCCATTAAAAAAGTAAGCTGCTTGTTAACAACACGTACACAACCCTTCCCTGGTGAAGCTGGCCCATCCATGTCGATACGTTCCGACGCTCTCTGGAGCAGTACTTTTTGTTTTTTCCTTACACTACTTCAGCCATTTCAACTTTGCAGGAAGAACTGAGAAACCAACCTCTGCATGCTCAAGAAGGATTTCTTTGGTAGAATTTTTTTTTTTTTTTTACAATATCACGTGCAGTTAACTTCCCAAAGCACTGAAGTCTTGAGCAGCACCCCAATTTCTGCAAACTAATAGAGATGCAAATCTCAAACAGTTATTTTTGAGTCTCCTCTTCAGTGTAGCCTCATCTGCTATGTTAAGAGTAGCCTAAGCACTGAGCTATCAGCTATGGACATATAATTGAAAGGGGGGAATGGGAGGTAACATCTACTAATTGAGGAAAAAAAATATGATTTGTCACTGGCACAAAAACAACCTTCCTAAGGCTGTCTCCACTGTGTACATTTTAAGTAAGAACATGATTAGCACAAAATCAGGAAAAAAGTTTTCTTACTGTGGCATACAACTTCCATCAAATGTTGTTCCAAGTAGTCTTCATCAGACTTCACGGACAGTCAATGAGAACTGGAACACCCCCTCCCCCAAATCCAGTCACTCCCCAGATGTGGGAACACAAGGCAGCAAGAATCAGCCTGTAAGCAGCGGGTGAGTTTCACTTCACTTGAGCAGTCCCTTACTAAGGGCAATACGAAGGCCCTGAAGTTGACCAGACCCTACAAAAATTTCAGCTCTAAGAACTCATGCACCAAAAGAACAGTGACTGCCTGCTCTTTTACCACAGTACATCATTCCAAAATCTCAAGGAGAACAAACAAAATATTAAGAAAAGTATTTCAACATTACCTTGGATAACAAGTTTAATCATCCACTACTTTACAGGACAGTTATTTAAAAACTAGGCTTCAACAGAGAAATATTATGAGACTTAAAACCAATGATCAAAAATCCACACCGAAGAATCTGAGACTTCAACAGCCAGGTTTGTTCAGTCTGCCAAGTACTGACCAAGAAGTTCGGAGTCGTGGTTTTGCTAAAAGCAAATATTGTACATACCGAAGTGAACCGCCTTCCTTTCACACTGCACTCTGGAGCTGATCACCAACCATCTATTTCCCATGTCCGCAGGCAAAGCAACACACACAGTTCAATTACTGCGCCCTCGTTATCCCGGAGATCACTTTCAGGAAGCACTCCCTCTGACACCATCGCCTCGTTTTCAATACGACCTCCAGCGAGGTCTTCCTACTGCTTACACTGCAATTGCTCTGCAATAAAACTGCTTTTCCCTACAAAGAACAAGGCTGTTAGGAACAGATGCTGGGTGAAAATCCCCACTCAAGCAATCCAGAGCGACGTATAAGTTCTGGACTGCATATAAACGCACAGCTTCTTGCTTTCCATGAAGCACAACACACAACTGCACAGAATTACCATTCTCTGCACTACAGACATGAAAAGTGAGTGCATGTACACAACAAATGAAAAATAAACTTGTTCCCTATTCCCAGGAATAATTTGGGAAATTTAAACCAAATAAGAAAAAATAGAATTCTATTTATTCAATTTGCTCCTTGGTTTAAAAGAAGTTAAAATAGGTGTCAATATAGACACAGCACTTTTTCTTCCATGAATAAGAGAGTAAGACTGCTATGGCCATGCAATTCAGGACTGCATTTCATGCCCATTCCATCATATTAATCCAAGTCAGTCCAAATCTGGACCTACAAAGAAGGAAGAAGAATCCGTGTTTTGGAGAAAATAACAGTTAAAAAAAAAAGCCCACAACTTGCAAGTTTCGTAAGGGAAGAGCAAGTATCTTCACTTCAATCCTATCCATGGTTTGAACAGACGGTGCTCTCTGCTTTGACAAACAGAAGCTGCCAGGAGGCCGAGTTTAGTGCTGTCAGGGGCAGGATCCTGCCTGCCAGGTGAGGTGACGTGCCAAGCCGCTCACTGGAAGGCAGATTATCTGTAACTGCTTGCACCAAAAACAATTTAAAAAGTCATCTAATGTGAGTCCCCAGAATAATTCACTTTAGCAAAAACAAGACTAAGAAAAAGATTCAGAGTTGAAGCACAGGAGCGGGGTAGGAAGCAATTACCTAATAGTCATCAGCGGGTGGGGAAGCCTCCTCTATGGGTACCTCCTCGTCCCCCTCTGAAGCCACCTCTCTCACCCCGAAAGTTAGTTCTGTTCCTCTCTCTGCCCCTTTCTCCTCGGCCTGCTGACGTCCCACCTCTTCCTCCTCCCCTTGGAGCACCACCTCCCCGGTCAGACTTGGACTTGGGTGGTGGCGACTTTGGCCGAAGTCTCTCAATCTCTTCAGTGCAGCCAGTCAGGTGGGAATTTGGAGCTGTGAAGTATGAAGAGTACGTTTCTGCATTGAAATTGCTGTTTGTGAGGGTGGGTCCTACGGTCAGCCAGCCTACGAACAAAACCAGAGTCAACAACACCAGTAACACACTTTATGCTTCAAACTCTTTATTGTCTTTTTCCTGGTAAATGAACACTCAGGTGATGGGGACAGACACTTATCTACGTATCACCTATACTGAATGGAACGAGAAGGTCACCTCTAGAAAAATCACAGTTGTTGAAAAGTTAAGATTTCAGTCTGACATTTCTAAGGGCTTTTTTTTATTTTCCCTTTTTCCCCCCTCCCCCCTTTTTTTTTTCATTTACATATGGCTATGGGAACATTCAAGCTGTGGTTTCACAAGACCCTTTCCCAGAACATTTTCTGCCCCTTTGGGACCACACTGCAAACCAGATCAGTAAATTCATCTAGTTTAAAAGCAATGTCATCCTCTTCTTCTTCTCCCCTTTTTAAAAGGCATTTAAACTTGAATTAGGTGAGATCTTTAGTTCTACCAAAAGTTTTTGCTATTTGATCGTGAGGGACAGAACATTAGTGAGAGCAGAAGTCACGTGGATGCTGACATATCTCCCAGTGCTGGGAGAACTGTCAAGCGATGCCACAGTCCCTCTTGCTGCTGAACATGGGGCTGGTTAATTATCTGAATGGGAGGGTAGGAAACCTGGCCAATATCTCCATTCAGTAGATTTTCTCACTCCCAACTAGATTTGCACCATGGAGAAGTCACCAAGAAAGCTCACCTGGCTTATCATAATCCCATAGTGGGGGAAATCGATCCGGATATATGCAGAAATACCCAGTTATATAGCTGGTGCAAGGAGAACCATGTATTAGGATTAATTGTTGGTGTCCCAGCTTCCATCAGAACCCATAAACGGTCTCAGATGATGGAAGAGGTTATTAAAGTAAATTAACATTAACTATTTGACAAAAATAAACATAACAGCTACCTGGTCGAATTGTACTGTCCCTTCCAAAAAGATGAAGACGTCGTCGTCCAAGGCAGAAATGCTCAATAATATGAAAGATCTCTACAGGTTTTTCTATGTTGCCAATTTCAGGCTCTTCTGTGATGATCAGGTCAATGTCAACATTAGCATGGATGAAGTCACCATCTGTACTGCGCCGCACAGTTCCTTTAATGCCCATAAGGCAGTGCTCCTACACAGAACATAGAAAAGTCCCTGTCACATGCCGCACATGCTGCTACAGCACAGACATCTGTGGTTAGAGAACAATGGAGAGAAAAGAAAATTCCAGGCAGAGTAGATCCTACTCTTATACAGAAAAAAGTCTGAAGCATAAACTAGAAGAACAGACTGAGCTGGAGCTAGCAAAAGAGCCTTGTGAGAACTAAGAGAGGTTAAGCTATCTGGCCTGATGAACTACACTATGAAGTGGTGAAACTGAGATGGAGGCTGAGATCAGATACTTGGACTCCTTCAATTACAGCAAATTTAGAGCTTTAAGTTGGACAGGCTGAGAAATCACCACAAGGAAAGAGAGTACAAGGGCATGGCAAGAGTAAGGAAATAGTTATTAATTATGGTTAATACTTGTATCAACATTTTGATATCCAACTTTATTCATATGATTTTCAAAATTCTCAGTCATAAACCAGTCTGTCAGTGAAAATAAAGATTTTATTTCCACATTGTACCTCTGTTACAAAAGTAGCTTTCACCCTCAGATTGCTTTCTAGAACATACCACTGCATCAAAAAAGTAAAACCACTATCAAACTGTCAACGGGCTCTCAGTCAACTCCCTCTGCATTAACAATCCTCTTCAACTGTAACATGCATTGCTCTCCTTTCCTCTAAAACGTTAGAGATCAACGGAAATGACTAGTATGTAGAATCTATGAATGAGGAATCACCATAATTGGTACAGGATGAAACGAGGGTTATACGTATTCATTACAGAGTTGTTTCTGGGAATATTAAACTCAGATGAGTGATTTTCCCCTGTATCCTAAAGCACTGATTCACTAAATGCCACCAGATGCCTCTAAAAAAAAAGTTGCAGACAAGAGTGTGTAATAATCTCCAGATTTTTGGCAAGGGTTTTAAGAGTTAGTGAGTAAATACGACAGGCAGAGTAGGTGACCTATCCAATTTATGTAGCTGATCAACTGCACCCAAGCTACAGGGTCTTCGGACCTTAAATTTATCTAAATAAAAAGCCAGAATACTGCTGAACAAATTACCCATCAAGCAAAGCCTTGTAAATCTAGGCTTTAGAAGAACTATCCAAAACATTTTATTTTCGTAACATACAGAATATTATAGAATCTTAGTGCCTTAGATTCCCTAACAGGTGGCATAGAATAAAGCACCCATCTAGAGAGGTGCCTAAACACAGCAGATAGCATTTGCTGTTATCATTAGTAAATACATCTGCACAACAGGCTACTTTTTGAGTCAGAATAAGCTAGCTCAATTTTCAGTGTTTATTATAAATAGTGACCTCAGCCCAGCCCTAGTTCAATAAACAGAGAAATTCTGTTAAGACCAGGAACTATTCTGCTCTGTTAAACAAAGATATGAAGCCCTCCCCAAATCCTCCTGTGTTAGTTTTAACCTCTCCCTCATGAGCAACCTGCACATATTTGCAATACTATATGAAACAAACATATATTTATACTTATAAATATTTATAACTAACACAACACACTTTCAAACAAACTTCAGATTAATGTCAATGCAAGTCAAAGAAAGATTCCAGGTATCTTAAAGGGAAGTTTATGCTCCCCAAAAATGGCAAATCTGAGATGGAGTTGAGCATGTTCAGTACTAACAAATGGTTAGTGTGGCATGAGCCCCGAGATGACACTCGAATTTTTTAAATTGTCAGACAACTCTCTGTATTTGGCAAAGCTGCCACAGTTACACCCACATACAGCTAAAACAATTCTTTATTAATCCTGTCTGCACTCTAAGTTTTTTAATAACACACATTTGAATCTCTTACATACAAACACTTCTCTGCACCTTCTTCCATACACATCCTCTACAACACAGTCCTAAGAAACAGTTTAATGTAAACCAAGCTGACCAATTCTGTCACTGGTGTATTACACTCACCACCAGGAAGTCAGGAGCTGCTGACTGAGCTGTGGTCCCTAACAGTCCCGTCTGGTTCAGGCTCTGGGCACACACCTGTACGTGTGTATTTAGAACCATTAGCCAGAGTTATTTTTTTATGACTACATCTACAGATTTAAAGACTTCTTTCAAAACTAAATTTAGTGAAATTCTACTGATAAGTTTATTTCCATTCAAAAGGTGCTCCTTCACCAGCAAGTTTTCTTCTGCAATCTGGCCAGGAGCTTGGGTGCTACACAAAAGGTATTGCTAAAAGACTAATGGCTTATTTACCATCCACACATAACTGAAACAGCCATTTTCTCATCAGTTTCCATTTTCCCCTCTCAGGATTTCATTCTTCCATCATTCTACAAACTCTCCTCAGCTACCTGCATTTCAACAATGATTAAAGGAGTATCACACATAGAAGACTATTATAGAAACTTACCAAGATGTGTTAAATCTAGATAAAACTTCTATACCTCACACTGACTAAAGTCAAAAAGGGGACAGAGTTCATCTTTCATCCTATGAACATGTTTATTTCCATATAATGCACTCTGCAGAAAAAAACTCCAAAGTCTTCATGTCTGCTTTCCTGAAAGCACGTCACCAACTGCCGAGGAGCACTGCGTGTTTCATTAGCATGAACAGACAGTTCAGAGAAACTGAGCCAAACATTTACCTTGGTTCTTTGGAAAACAGCCTTAGGATCCAGGGTCTTGGTCTTTCCTGGATTGTTCTTATTTGTTTTAATCCAACAAATGTCCTCGCATCTTCTGTAACCCCATTTGCGTAGACACTAAATATCACAGACAGATAAAACAGTTCACACTACACCAAAAACTACAGTAACCTAAACTGAACACTCACATAGGCACTTGAATTTTCTCAAAGCATAGCTTAAAGAGAAATCTATCACCAATGAATGAAACACTTAGTTTACTGGCACGACTGTACTACAGTTTGGGAAGCTGTCCAAAAAAATTTTAAAAAGAGGTTTATGTGCACATATTGACATGTCACTTTTTTTTTTAATATCTAACCACTGCACAGATCTCCTATGGAACTGTGAATTCATTTTTACCCGGTGACACTTAAATCAAAACCAGTCTGAACAACATAGTGATCAGCTGCCTTGGCCCTGTCTCCACTAATACCCGTGCTCTGGTAGTGTTTCACATCAATGTAAAATTCTATAAATGCGAGGATAAGTAGCCAAAACCCTTTGCTACCATTTAGTGGTTTTTCCTATATCTGTGAAAAACAAAACTCCTAAAAAAGAAAAACCACCATCCAAAAACTTACATGACTTTCTAATCCTTAACTCCGGCAAGCATAGTCTTGGCAAGGGAGGAAATTGGGCATTATGGATTCAAGCTCATTTAGCTATTGCTGTGTTCAAGAACTGTTCAGCTACTATGAACCACGTCCATGAGCAAAATCAATCTATCTGAAATAGCTACTTTAACCAACCTCAGAATGAGCCGCAGATGATAAAGCAAACAGACTAGTAACCACATGTTGTCCGTTACCAAATGCCATACTGTTTTAACAGAAAGCACTGCTCCAACTAAGCAACGAATGCTTCAGCATAGCAAGAGCTGATTGGAAATTCTTATTGCACCATCCCAGCACAAGCAGTGCTGTCTTGGCATACAGAAAGATTACTCTAGAACTCCAAGATCTTACAGGGAAGTAAAACCTAGTAAAGCTCACTGAGAGTAAACCTACTTAAACTCCAGCTGTTTTCTGAAAATAAGCACTGCTACACACACAATTTCATTTCACTTTATGCAACAGTAGCACCTTTCTACTAGTATGAGTATCTCTGGCAGAAAACTGTTAAAGACTTGTGTTAAAAAACAGTGATGTAAATGCACTCGACATGGCAAACTGCTCCTACGGCAACATGCACACATCAAAACCAAGACAGCAGTACAGCTTTCTAGTCACTACAGAATCATTCTCCCTCACGCAGCCACAGTGACTCATCTGGAAAATAACAGTATCTAAACAGTTAATGATAGATACACTTACATTTATTTAATCCACTTGAAATTATACATCTTCTACCACATTAACAAAACATCTCTCAGCATTTGCAGTTGGGAATTCTATACAGAAAAAGTCAACGATAAAAATAAACACTTAAGCCTGTCCCTAATAGATTGAATTAAAACATCACCTTACCACTCGGCCAAGATCCAGACCCTCGCCTGAACCGCACCACAGAAACACAAATGACCTTGGGGCTGCAATTTCTTCAATTTCCAATTTCATTATCTAATAATAATAATAGTAATAAAAGTGTTTCTGAATTACACATAAATATAAATCACCAATTGTATCAGCAAGAACACTAAATAAGTGTTGAAGCATTGTCACAGAAAACATCAGGAAGCACTTCTAGTAAAGATGTCAGTCTGTACACCATTCACAGCCATCCTTTCTAAAATTATTTTCCAGAAAGTATGTTGTAAAAGTTACCTTATCAGTACTCAAATGCATGCTTTCAACATAGCTGATGACCAACTCAATTATCCTTTTTAACAGGAATTATATCTGTATAGAAAATTCTAGGCAAAAAAAGACTAATACAACCCACATGACTTTTTTCCCCCGCCAAACCTCTGCTTCATTCTATCATTCCACTGGAAGTAAAAAGATTTAACAACAGAGCAACAGTGCTCTGTTTCTTTTCAGCCCTGGAATTACTTACGTGAAACTTGTGAAGACACATTATGAAAAGAACCAACTTAACTCCTACTACCATGGGGGGGGGAGAAGCAAGAATTTAGCAGTTCAACAATGACAAATAAGTAACATTCAGGATGAAATAACTTCAGATGCAAAGCATCTGTTACTCATTACAAGTTGAAAAGACACATCTGTAACTTGCTAGCACATCAAATCAAGCTTCATTCAGTGCCTCTGTGAAGAAAAACAATGCAGTAGAAGCCATTTGAGGGGTATAACTCCCAACTAAAAGGATGACTCCTGACTCCAACACTTACAGTTTTCCTGTTAGGATATACTGGTTTTGCCCCAGGCAACGCTGCCAGGCACCATTTTTGCCTGATGTTGCACAACAGCTAACACAGAAACAACCTATTCCTTACTATATAACTTACCTAGTCTCTTATGTCATGAATCCTTTTGTTTTCAAAGTCATTCCTTAAAGGTGGATTGAATTTTATTTTGTTCTCATAATCGTTTAGTTTCACTGATTCACGTCTAAAGTTATGCACGCACAGGTTCCAGACTAGTTGCACATTCCCACCCATATGCCTGACCCTAAGAATTCCTAAAAAAATGTGTAACTGTGTTAATCAGCTATTCATCTCTATTACAGATTATCTGTTTTGTTGTCAGGGTGAGACTGTTTTGGGGTTTTTTGTGGGTTTGGGTTTGTTTGGGTTTTTTCAAATGAGTGAAGTGTAGATACACAGAGCAGACAGAGCCAGTTTACTGCTATTTGATACTAGCATTCCAAGTTTTTTACTCAACACCTAAGTGAAGGAGAGGACAACTTGGCAGCAGGCTTTGCGTCATCAAATTGTTATGCTTGATGACATCCAGCCCTCACCTTGCTTTTCCAGAGCTGACTTTATCAAAAAGGTAGAGATGCAGAACAGAGTTACTTATCAATACGTCTTGAGTGTTTCCTTCTTTGCAAGCCTCCACATGCATTACTACAGAAAGAACTTTAAAATCTTTTCTGTAACTGAAATCTCTGTTTACTAGAACACAACAAAGCAAGAGCACCAACAGCGATGTCGAAAAAGATCACATCTTGCACATTAAGATCTCTCCTTGTTCCCAAAAAGGGGTCAGAAATCAACATGGCTTCAAAAAACCTTTTATGTGACTGAACAGTAAAGGAATAAAACAACAAAAAAAATTCCACAAGTATCGTTTGTCCACTTTGTCAGGCTTCTCAGGATTACAACTGGTTTGACTGTTAAAATTTCCTACCTAATCAATACTTTGAAGAAAAGAGGTACGCGAGTGAAGCATACCTTAAAAATCTCTTCAAGAATTTTGAGAAACAAGGGGATATTTACAATGGATATTCTGAATTTCAAGAGCAAAAACCAAACAGAAAAGAAAACTCATGGAATTTAGGGTAGGGAGAAAACTCACTATTATTACACTTAAGTTTTCAACCAGGCTCATGGAGAACAAAAAGGTACATTTAATTCATTAAACTCCTCAAAAAAAAGTTTTTTAAAACAAATAACATAAACATGCATATGATCTCAAACTTAGGTTTCCTAAGAACCTAGATTTTTCTCAAAAAAACCCCCCACAATTTTCCTTAAAAGATATCTGTAAACCATTTTGATGCCAAATCAAATCCTCCATCTACTTGTTTATGTGCACGTATGAAATCTTTTTAACAGCGAGACAAAAAACTTACATCATCCCAGGTCCAGCATTTTTCATTGGCAGTAATGCCAGTCTCTCGGTAATATTCTTCCAGCGGTGGTTCCAGGAGAATCACATCAAATTTGGACTTCAGTTCCCTAATATCAAAAGCTTCCAGGTCTGCTTGTAAGTACCTATTTAAACAAAAGATGACAGATTGCTTGGAGAAGTTACAACAGTAATTTGAAAACTAGACTCCACACAGCAGTTCCGCGTAGCCAGTTAAGAGCAGGGTCTCCTGTGTAGTTCACATAACTGAAATGCACTAAATCCAGAGGAGATATGTAAAGTATTCTCATTTAACCTAGACTGGATGCTGTTGCATTAGATTTTTTTAAAAGCAGTCTTTCTCTCAATAAAAAGTTTTCAGGATTCTACTTTAGCAATGTAAGAGAGAGCAGATGCCCCACAGGACGTACAACAATATCTAGCACAGAATCACTGAAATTTCTGTACGTTCATGGACTACACAGGAGAAAACATCAACATTTAAGAAGCAAACACTCATTGCCTGGCTAACAGACTTCTCTTTTGCTTCATTTTAGGAAAGTGGCATATTTTTAGAATTGCCATTTATTGTATGTTATGTTCAGAAGATTCTGAATACTGGAAATGTGGTTACTTCTCATACAGTAGAAATGTATTTCTCTATCCCTCTAACAAAAGCATAATTCCCCCACACATTGATTTTATCAAATACACACTCAAATGCACTTATGACTGGCATCCACACCTGCCCACCAGTAACTGCTGTATCACTACCAAAAAATTATCCTCCCCTCAATTTCTTTAACCTTAAAAAAGCTGATTATCAGACACACACACCCTTCCTCAGCAAGTGTCTGGAAGGGATTGTTATTCCATAGGTGTATTTGGTGTTATCAGCATTTGTTGACAGCATTTGATCACAATTTTTCTCCCTTTTGTGCTTTAAAGCTAAAAATTCCAAAACGCATCTAATTTCAAAATAGCAAGCTGAGTTTTGGAGTTTGTATCTCAGTTGTTCAGACAACTATTTCAGGGTTTTTCACGTGACTGTCACGAGATAACGCCATTTTACTGGGTACAGATTAGGACTACAGTATATTAAAAGCATTAGGTTCACATTCAGATCAGTTCAAATGCCTGGGAATAACACGCTGCATGCTTATAATGTGTCTAACGTTCAGCAAAATCTCTGGGGTAATTTGAAGTTAAAAGGACATATAACTTCCAGTCAGCATGAGGTTTTTTTGGTCCTCAACTACAAAGTAACATCCAATTAATGGATACTAAGATAATAGCTGAATGTTATACAAAAAAAGCTGTTACAAGCACAACTAAGGTTATATGAAGAGGCCAATTTTAAAACGATTTTCTTGTTAATGTAACCTGCATGATATAATAAGAAACATGATCATATGATATTCTTTTAGTTCTCAAATTAAAGCCTGCAGTCCAATCAGTTGACAGTTCAGTCTTGTAAACCAAAGCTTTAGATACCATAAATAATCACACACTGGAAAGAAAATCTAGTTTATACGCTATATTAAACTTCTAGATTAAACTAACAAAACCAAGCTGATTTTATTCTTCTGAAGTTTCTATTGGTTAATTTGTATATACGAACAGAAATAGAAAATGTAAATCCTGAACAGGTGCTAAGTATAGAGATTTGCAAAGCAGACAGCTAACTTCAAACAGGTCTGGAGAAGAAAGGCATTTTCCATAAAAACACTTACATGGGAGGAGTGTTAGATTTAGATATCAGCTCATCCTTCAACCTGATGAGCTCTCTAAGTTTTGGATATTCTTCAAACCTATCTGCTAAGCCTAAGAAGAAGAAAACATGAAGTTAACAATTACTTACAGAGTAAATCTGTATCAGTTAAGCATTGTCCAGTATTCCAAACAGGTCCAAATGTTAATACTTAGCCTCATTTTAACTTTTGCAAGAACAAACCAAACCCTTCAAAGCAGTTTTTTGTTCAGTACTTCACCAACTGCCCTCACACAGTTCATTACAGCTGTTCCTGAACGCAGTGTCTATGCCCTAATCTTCTCTAGAGCACTACAGTGATCAGGAGTTCACAACTTTTTTTATCATAAGGAAACAATCTTTCATTTAAACTAAGATGCTGAAATGTTGAAAGTTATTTTGCTACTCCCCTCATCCATAAGTTTATATTAAGATCTAATTAACACCCATTTACAGAATACTCTTATTTAATCTTTGAAGACTATTTCTAAGGTGGCAACTGGGTTGCAGCTGGTTTCCTTCGGTAACCCTTATATTGAGATTTGGTACTTTGGTGTCAGCCATGAAGATTTGAACACATGCATATTTATATTTTGGGTACCTAGACTTAGCTTTATGATGTTAATTTTCAAACCTTTCATATATAAAGAATACAAAAGGGAGAACCCTCATTAGGTTTTCTGCGGCAATTTTTTTTTTAAAGAAAAAAACCCAGACTTTTCAGTATATTACATTCCCGCTTCAAAAAAGTAAGTCGAAACAGTGTGGTTTTATTACTGCTAGCAGTAGCCTTAGCACAAACCAAAAAGGTACCATTCCCGCCTCCCAAGCAGTATCAGTTCAACTTTAGTAGGAGTTACTTGCAAAGCTTCATGTTCATTTAAATTTACAGCTTTAAATGGTCCTAATCTATGGGGGAGGGGGAACCACACCCAAAACCACAAACCTCACAACCCTTCATCACTCTCCTTATTTTAATTCACACTTATGAACTTCCAACCCTAGCACTGCACTGGTAAAAACAAAGTTCTTAATATCTAACCTTATTATCTCTCATTACATGTGCATAAAAACCCCAGAAGTTATTTTCATTCTTTTCCTTAAGTATATAACATCTTAAAAACACTACTATGTTTTTCTGATTTCCACTGCTCTGTTGCTTCCAGCCAGTGCAAGTCAAAAACTCCTGACCAGCCGAAATAGAAGCCAGTTTTCAGCAGCTAAGCAACAGATGTAAAAGAATTTTCACTCAAGATGACTTAAGTTGTTTTAAAAAAAACAAACCAAACCCCACATCTCTCCCCTCTTCCAACAGCAACATCAAAAAGATATAACTGGCTATTCTGGAACTGCTACTCCCCTACAGCTTTTTCTAGCATTGGGTCCAGTTACGAGGCAGCACCTAAGTGGAGTTTTGATCTGCATGCACAAAGCGTATGCTAACCAATACGCAACTAGACACACCTCATCTCTAATAACAGGTCTAGACTAACTGCTGCTGACATGTTCATTTCCATATTAGCACTTTGTCTTGTTCCTTCCCAATTCTTTTTGCAGCAGAGTAAATAACATGGGCTGCTATTTCTTCATACTTACCTTATTTCAACGAACAGTATGTAACTATTTCAAGTACTGTGAGCATCTGGGGCTCACAGAACTTGAAACAGTTATACACTGTTTCCAGATAAAGACATAACTGAGTCAGAACTGAGTTTTTCATACTAAAAATCCAGATGTGTTTCACAGAAGCATTCACAAAGTAAAGAGAAGAAACAAACAAGCTGCCTCAAAAAGCAAACAAAACCTCTTTGGGTTGGCATCTATAAACTCAACACACTTAACCTGACAGTCTTAAACTTGAAAAAATACAGGGAACTGTTGCAGAAAACTTCACAGGG
Source organism: Pterocles orientalis (assembly GCA_011057875.1). Lineage (NCBI taxonomy): Eukaryota > Metazoa > Chordata > Aves > Pterocliformes > Pteroclidae > Pterocles > Pterocles orientalis. The sequence continues at coordinate 1,183,548 of WKFP01014325.1, read as the reverse complement.
AGGTGTCCTGCTCTTTTTAAAAACCAAATAACTACCAGGCACCCATTCTGGGAAACAAGACCAAACTGTACCTTAGTTTTAGAAAGATTAAATTCAGGCCTAATAAAGTAAGATTCCAATAACAAGTCCAGTGATAGCTGGATAAACATAAACTTAAGAAAATAACATCCTGTAAGCTCAATAATATGTTGGGCCTTCTAGTGAGTTGTCAGCACCTACATAATTTAGCTCGTAAATATTATCCATGTTGCCTACTGACTTAAATATAAGTATTTGCCACACTTTACATGCTACATGCATTCTTGGAGACAATACAGTCCAGGAAACAACTGAACTGTAAGTCAGTTATCAAGTTTCCAAAGGTTTCAAGATCTGCTCACTAGACTCATCTACTCTCTGGAACAAGAGCAGCTTTCTTTTGAAAAATTAAATACCTTCAAATAAAACCAAGAGTAAGAGCAGCCTGGGTAATAATCACCTCCTAACTGATTAAAAAGAAAATCATTCATATAAATGTATATATTGACATGAACCCACAAAGAGAGACAAAACTACAAAGTATATAAGCATCTATCAACATTTCCCAGTAAGGAATTAAAAAGGGGAAGAAAAGAAGTGTTATCGAATAAAATGAGTTATCTTCAAATAGTTACTGACAATGACATACCAACATCTCTGATGAAGTTCTGGGGTCTGTGTCCTGTATCCACAAAGTGTTGGCAGTAATCGTTGTGTGGATTTAAGCTCTGAGTACCCTAGAGAACAAAAGGGATTTCAGTGCAAGCAATGGAGAGAGATAATTGGACATAGGCACACACACTACATGTATTCTGAACAGCATCAACTGCAGAAAGTTTAACACAACTATGCCAGCTTTGACTAGACTTCTAATTGCAAAAGCAGTTCACCTTAAGAAAGGTACTGGAATCTTTGTAAATCTCTTCTTCATAGGGCAGGTTCTCTTCATCTTGCTGCAGCTCTACTTCATCCTTGAAAATAAAGCAGACATAAGTATGAACGATCATGCTGTTTCTCTCCTCATTATGGTTCTGTGTCTTAAGGAAAGACGTGGGCTGTCTACAAACATAAGTCTCCTGAAACAGCAGATCCTGAATGGTTCCCAACTGAGTTTTGGAGCAGAAAAAAACGACCTATTCCCAGAAAGGTCTGCCTCACTGTCATGAATGAGGAGAATGTTACTAGGAAAGGCCTCTGAAAGAAAAATAAAATATAGAACTCTTCATTTCTAGATCCTGACAGTGTAGGCAGTGCTCTACAAGGTGTAGAGCTTTTAATTTTTGCCCGCCCCCCCCATTTCACTCCTTGGACTAATGCAAATGATATATTTTGTTGATGTTTTTCTGTAGTAGAACCTTTGAACATTTATATCCCCTGAAACACCTCTTATGTTCCAACCTTAGCAGCTGAAACCATCTTCTCTACATCTTCTCTATATAAATCTGTTAAAAGTCCACACTTCACACAAACAGCCCATGGTACAGGCCAGTATTTCCTCTGGACTGCTCTTAAAAGTAACTTTAAAATCCCCATTTTGTAGTCTCAAAATTTACAGGAAACATAAACTTTATGGCCATTTTTTTCTCCAGTTACTGTGTCACCAACCATTCGTTCATCAGATTTCTGGAATTCAGAGATCTGTCACACTGACATACTCTGAACAGAAACAAAAAAGAGACTTGCTTCATATCTCTTTCTGTATTCCCATTGATCCTGAAACAACCCAGTATATATATTGTATATAAATAAAGCTGAAGAACCCCTAAACAGTATCATCTACCATATTTTAGCAGGATGCATACTCTTTCATACATTACTGATTACAACAGAAATCTTAATGAGTTAATATAGTGCTTCATGTGAGGAGAAAAGCAGTCTCAAGGCTCAAATATTAAAAAAAAAAGACATTTTAACACACGGAAATAAAATGAAAATATGGAGAACCAGATTTCTCATAGAAAAGAATTCAACTTCTCCCACTCCAGAAACACATCTTAAGTCAAAAGATGCAGAGAAGAAGCTATTATTACTGTGGCATTTACCCTATGCTACATAAGCTATCTAAATTCAGAATGAAAAATTGTTATCTCTATTTTGATCCCTCTAGCTGTTGAAATCTTAAAATAAGGTCTGTGTCCTATCTAAACTGGAGCCTTGAACCAACTTCTGCAATGCCTGCTGTGATTAACAGATCATAGATTTCACACCCCCCCATTATTCCGGTAGAGAACTTACAGATACAGTCTTTTTGTTGTTGTTTAACCACACCGAAAAGAGAAAGATTACTATCAGAAATAGAAACTGTGTTTACAAGGAAAAGGAATGAACAGCAGACAAAGAGCAGTGTTACCAGGCAAAAAACCCGAAAGCTGCAGTTTTACTGAAAACTGCTTATGTTGTTGTAAGTGTACACCTGTTTCCACTCTTCCATCTTCCTCTGAATCTTAGCCTTGTGATGATAGGCACCTGTTAGATACCTACTTCTGAGTCATCCCAGTTCTCTTTAATAATAAGTGATTAAAAAAAAAGTCTTGGGTTCACAAACAAAAAACCCAGAGCACCAGCTTTCAAAGGGGAAAGGACACAGTCAAAGCAGAGGCAGAAAGAAATTAACAATAATACAAGAAATAATACAAGATACTAAGGTTCGTGTGCATTAACCATCCTTGTTTCCCAAATCTGGTATTTTGATGCCGAGTTAGGGAAACAAAAACTACCCACAGCACTTATTTTTTTCAAATTGGTAGAGATATACTAAGCATTTATAATGATTCAACCAATATTTTTTTCACCCCCCCGAACAATGGCATGGAAGCATTCCAAGCTTGCAGAAACAAAGTAAAAAACGGTTGTATCAAATCAGGCTGGAAGACAGCAAATTTGAACCACAGGTATTTTTGTACTTAATACAAAGTTAAAACTCTGGAATAATTTGCCACAAAATGCTGTTGATGCCAGACATTTACACAGGCTCAAACAATTGAGTAAATTCACACGGGGAAGGGGAAAGGTGGAGCAGCAATCACAACTCTCAGGAGGCTATGAAAAGCCTGGAAGCGGCAGTAGACAGTCTAGTCCCATTGCCTGTCACCTCCAAATACAGACCAGGGAGCTCAACTAACCCTAGCACAACTGTTATAGCTCCACAAGAACAAGAGGATTACAGAAGGTCTTTAGAACTACAATTTAACTTTCTGATCTTAAAATATCCATCATTCATTTTTGCCAGTAACACATCTCTTCCCGTATCTCCCACCTCTGTGGTTTGCAATGCAGAATCAGGCTCTAAGACAGAAGTCAGCCTACCCACGGGAAGCTTTAACCAGGAGCCCTGTTGCCCTTTATTTCCGTATCAGCCTGAAGACTATTAAGAACCATTACTATAAATTTATACTTATTCTACCAAAAAAACCCAAACCCACAAAAACAAAAAATAAAAAATACCACTATTTTTGCATCAGATGATCCTGAATGGCTGAGATAACACACTTCAGCTTTCATCTCAAAACCTGCTCTCACACTTCCCCCTATAACGGAAAAGTCACTGTTCAGCCTTCTCTCAAAACATCAGCATAAGGCATTTAGGTGCCAACAGCTCACTTCACTTTCCATTTGGAACACTAGAAACTGAAACAAATCCTCTGAAATACCCAACTATATTTGTTTAAAGGTTTCATGCCCACATCCACACGCTCTATCCCTACAGATCTTGTGCCATCACACTGCATCGCAGAAACAATGTTATATCTTCACAGTAACACATCTTCACCAGCAATTACAGCCAAATGCTCAGGCTCCACCTACAGCAGCAGATGTTTGAGGACACATTAATTTCCACCAAATACAAAGTCAGGGCACTTCAGAAGAATTTTAAACCATTTCAGAAGGATTAAGTGATACCATCATCACACAGAACCCAAGAACACTGCAAGTCAGGGTTTTAGAGACATACGAGTCCTTTACATCAGAAATATTAGCTTGTATTTTTCCTAACAGAACCGACAAACTTGCAATATTTGTCTATAGCACTAATGGTTAAGTCTTACTTTTATCTAAGGAGTATTAAACACTATCTAATAGGGCTGGATACCATAAGGATCTAGATTTTTATAACAGTTCATATTACAAGACTAAATTTAAACAGGCTCAAAGTACTAATGAAAAAGTTACATAAATGCAGATAGGATTTTACTAAGTTCTTATCTCCTTGCCAATAGGGAATTAGCAACACCTGCAGAACACAGCTGATGGCTCCACTATAGAAGTTCTACTTGGGGGTTTCAAATTTCTTAATTCTATTCACCTGCTCAACTGAAGTTGGTCCAAGATAGTATTATTAAAATATTCTTCAATTTCAATAGTACAGCAAGAGTCTGGCCACATGCAAGTGGTCAGAGCCCAACTCAGGGGTAAGTCTTCTCCATGCTAATGGAGAACATAAGATTCATATGCTTTGACAACTTAAGTGACTCATACATATACACTTCACAGGAAAAAAAAAAATTAGTTCCTTAACCTCATAATTGGTGATGGAGTAAAATGAACTGATATGAACTGATCGCTAATGTGAGCATAAAAACGCCACTTCATAAATAGCACATGTACTCTCTAAATCCTTTGAGGTGGTGACTTAATTGGTTTGCTAAACAAGATGTACAGACTAACACTTGCATGTTAAAAAGATTGTCTGTCCATTTGCAGATAGACTTTAAAAGTTAGCCATCAAAATTGCCTTGTCATACATTAACTTTTTGGTTTGGTAAGACAGACATTATTACAGAAAGATTTATAAACCTGAACACAAACATAACACTACCAAGGCCTTACATTTCAAAAATCACTCTTTAGGCATCCAAGAGAACAGCAGATGCTGCATGATTTCATAAATGCACTGACCTTGATTCTACATAACCCCAGAAGCAAGGTTAGCAGGAAAAGAACAAAAGGGAGAGGGAGGATATATGCTGCACCAAGATCACACAGAAAATCTGTATCATAATTGCGCTTTTTTTTAACTTACTTTCTCCACCACTCATCTTAGCCAAAACAGCACATTAGATATGAACAGGAGAGCTGTCAAATAGCTCTTGGATAAGCATTTGAAAAACGAAGGGCATGAGACTTCGACAACCACTCATTCCTCAATGACAACGGAGGCATTCTGCTTTAGTTTTTTAAACCGAACTTTTCCTGGATATTTTGGAGACTTAAAGCACACCCCAAACCAAGCCTCTAACTTCCATTCCCTTCGAATCCCTTATTTCTTCTATTCATCCCAAACTGCATTCCTTTGCGCTTAACAGGCGGGTTGGAGGACACCCTCGGGCTCCCCATATCTCATCCAATGGCCTGTGCCTCTTGCCAAATGCAAGCTTTTCTTCTGACACACAGAAATTCTAGCTACTTTTTGTTTGTGTACCCAAGTGCACACTCGTTTTACCACTTCTTCCCACACAAGACAACCAGCCATACCACACTGTCATTTCCTGTAGGCATTATCACCTAAGCCTACCTCCTCCTAGGAGCATCGCTAAATTAAGCCTCCAAACATTGGGTTCTGGTGAGCACAGAGCTCAATGCACCTAAGCCACATCTGCAGAGAACCGCTAAGCGTCTACGCGCCCTCTCTTAGATCTTTGCAGTGGAAGACATCAAGGGAGATGCCACTGAGGGACATCTACTTTAAAGCATCTATGCACATTGCATTTTTTTTATTTATGCACACATCTATTTTCTATGTCCCCCAGAGACACAAAAAAAAACAGAGAAGTCACTTTTTCCTTTTTCTTACCTTATATTCTTCAATCTCTTCCTCATCAGCTTCTCCCTCATCTGGATATTTCCGTTTTGCATTTGGTGCAGAAGTATCATAAGCAGCCCTACAAACATAAAAAAAAAAAAAACAAAAAAACAAACCCTCAGATAAAATAGTTTTTCTCTCCAGAGAGAACATTTCGGAAGTCTCTGATAATCTGCCTTGACTACATGTTTCTGCTAAAGTTTGACATTATTTTGAAACTTTGTATATGAAAATTTGTTCCTCTCTGTACATTTGAGACCAGCCCAACTTCTTAAGGACAGGACTCCTGAAAGCAGACAGGTGCTTCCTCATTTCTCTGCTCTGAAAGGTACAGCTTATTTTAACCAAAGCAGTACTTACCCAAAGTTAAGCCTGCTCACACAAGAACATCACTATTACCCGAGAGTCAATAAGCACTACTCTATGCTGGAGTGTCTACTGTTCCATCAGACCTTTTGCACTAACTTGCCCTGTAACTGCTCTCAGCAGCACAAAGGCTCAAGGACAATGCAGATGGCATGCTCTCAATTCACGCTGCAGTTTTGCTCCACACTACCTTTTTAACATAGGAATCAAAAGTTAGCCTCGACTTCCAAACTGCTCCTAGAAACTAGTGACTAAACCCTACTCACTTTTATTCAAAGTTCACATTTGAGTAATTATGAAATTTTCTTTCACTAAAATGTATGCTTTCAAACAAACTGTAGGATTTTACTTTGCTCTCTGGAAAGCAATCTCCTCCTGTTTCAAGGGCTTGCATTACAATTAAACGAAACCAATTTCGAAGAGAACCGGCACACCGACACTGACCTGCACGTTTCTCTTGTCTCCGCGATCTCCCGCTGGTCATCTTTGCTGTTCAGCACTGCACCGATGCTGTCCGCGTTCTCAGCTCCCAACTGAACAACAGGCAACGCAAACGCCAAAGTTAGCGCTGACTGAAAAACCAAACCGCAATAACCCCGAAACAAAGGGCCCCTCCTGGAACCCGACAGGCCAGGCCCGGCCGCAGGCTGGCCTGAGGCCCCGGCAGCCGCCACCTCTCCCACCAGGGCTGCGGGGCCAAACCGAGGGGCTCCCCCGGGCTCGCCGTGTCCTCTCACCCACCCGCCCGCCGGGCACCTGTGACCAGCGGCCGCCTCACGAGCCGCCCAACCGCCGCCGCTAGCCGAGCCGCTGCACCTGGGGCGGCGCGCGCCCGCTCCCCCTCCCCGCGGGGAAAGGGCGGGGCCCACGCGCTCGAGCGCCCGTCGGCGGGGCCCTGCCTGGCGGGGGGCGGCCTCGGCGCGGCCCCCGCCCGGTACCTGCTGCGCCAAGAGCTGCCGGCGGAGCTTCTGCCGCTCCCTGATCTCCTGCAGGCGGCTGTTCATCGCCCTCCGCCACCCCGCTTCGCCGGGCTCGTGTGCCTGCGTCACTTCCGTCCCCCGTTCCAATGGGGCCGCGGCGGCGGTTCAGTGGCGCGCCGGCCATGCTGGTTGCGGGCAGCGGAGGCCGGGCCGGGCCGAGCGGGGCTGCCCGCCGCTCCTGGGGCCGCGCGGCTGGCTCTGCGGTGTGCCGAGGGCCGGGACGAGCAGCGCCGCGGGGGTGGGAAAGGCGTTACCGGCCGGTTGGCAGCGGCCCCTCGCCGCGGAGTACAGAATTCTTGCAGTGTGTAAGGGAAACGCGATAGCTCCGACATACAGGAAAAACGATTCTAACGTGTAACGTGGAGTCCTCCAGATTTGCAGACTCTGGAGGAGTCGCTGGTACCAGCCTGCTCCCGCGTAGTTTGTTATTCAGACACAGCGGCTGCATTTATTTGCGCTTAACCATTGCAGTATGAGTTAATCGCTTAACTCCAGGCAGCCAGCTGTGCACAGTCTTTGCAGAGGTCTCTTCAGCATTTTCACAGCTGTAACAGCTTACTGCAGTTTGTCGCAGCTGGGGGCCGATATCAGTTTCACGTGCAGTGTTTTTTTCTTCGTCATTCTCTCTTGAGGCCAGAACACCACTTCTCTCCTACACATCTCTTGCCCTAGTACATCCTTTATGTCCAGTTTCAGCATCCAGTGAGTTCTTTGTAGGCTAACCTTTATGTTTTACCTACATCATTCTGCTTGTTTGGCAAGTTCTGGCTTGAGAGAGTTTTGCAAAATCTTTAGAGCATTTTTCATGTGATTTTTGGTCCCTTTCCTGCTTCCTTTCCCCCTATCATATTTTATTGTCAGTCTTTGAATGTATGTAATGTATATTACATGCTGATTTTCATTCTGACAGCTGCTGATACTACAAGAATGAAGATTGAAATAAAAGCCTGCAGTCAGATTCAAAAGTTGTGCAATAAACTTCAGTTCTTATCATCTCACAGAAGGAAACTTAACAAAAGAATATAGAAACATTACAAATTATCTCAGCAGTTATAATTCATGCTAATGTTTGCTCTCCTGAAATAGACCATTTTTTCCTGCAATTGTCGGACCCAAAGATGTGGACAAAGAGCTGAAAAGTGACATCCATCTCTCTGCTCTATGGAGCATGGCGTTCCTCTGCTGGTGTCTTAGTGCCAGATACCATCACAGTTCTGTGATACAAGCTGTTACTCTTTTTTTTAATGCAGTATATATGGTATATATGTCAATGACATAATGCAGGTCAAATTTAAAACTGAGAAAGATACACGAAGTGAAGGAAATTAGAGCAGTGCAGGCTAATGCAGAAATAAACAGTATTTCCAGCTACTCACTTTTCTCGGTGATAGAACATCCTGGAAAAACGATGGAGCTTTCATATGCTAAAAACCCAAAATTCCAAGAGTTGATTTTTATCTCTTCAGGGAATACGTTGCTGTCCTATTAATGGAAATGTTATGGAAAAAGAAATGTTATCTCACACTAGTGCATACTTCTTTGATCTTGTTGGCTGTAATGAATACAGTAGGAGTCCTGCACAGTAACAAAATCACTTCCTCCTGGATGTGATATGATGAAGTTTGTGTGAGCCTGTGCTCGTTCGGTTGCTAAGATGAGCTAATCTTTACAAACACTAGTGCCTATGAAAGATGTTATGCTGTATACATACACTGTTTCAAAATAAAAAGTTTGGATTTTTGCAGAATGCTCCTTGCCTTTCTTCTCTGTGTATGGTGTGGGTTTGGCTCTCTGGGCCTTGTATGCAGTCTTACATTTAGATTTTTTTCCTAGTCTCCAGTCTAAGTATTTGTTGCTGGAATTTTTACCCTCTACTCCATATGGACAGCAACAGAAATGCATTTCATGCTGCTTGCCAGGAGCATGCAGAAGTTTATTTGCTTCTCCTCTACAACAGTCCTCAGTGTCTGGGAAGAGTGCTGTCAGATTTCTTCCCACCTTGCTGTTCTGTACTTCTGATCCTTCTGCCTCCTGAAATCTCATCTAACCAAGTCAACTCCTTCTTGAATGGCTGTTCCCCAAAGCAGCCTGCAGATGTTCTTGTTTATACTGACATATATTCCAGTCTAGTCCACTCCATTTAGCAAAAATCTGCTAGCTTATTTTGTGTCGATATAAATGATTGTAAAAGGTATAGAGAGTAAGGTCCATGCTGCTTAATTTGTCATTGTTCTCTCACCTTAATTGTTCTTCCCATTATAAACCTCAAACTAAATTTTGCCCAATTAGATGCTCAATAAATTCCTAAATCAAAAGCACTGAGTGGACCAAATAGATGAAATAAAACTTTATCTCAACTAAAAAAAAAGGAATAGAAAACAATTAGCGTGGACTGACTTCACACTCTTCCTATTGCACGTCCCTTGTCCCCATGCTTTTTGTCAAGTACCTAGATCTACCTCTTTAAAAATGTCTTTAAAAGTTGCTAATCTCAACTTGGGGGCCTGTTTTGAATAAGCGATAGTCTTCACAACACCCAATGATTGTGGCTGTGTACGCTTTTCTACCTCTGACTTAGGCTGTGTCCCTATAAGATGGCAAGTCTCACTTAATGAGCATATTGCAAAACAACCATGAATCTTTACAAACTCATGGTAGTTAATTCAAATTTTCTTTAAAAATCTTACAGAAGTAACTTAGTGCCAGCAGAGTTTTTGTTAGACCAATGCTGCTTGTCCTTAGTAAGCCAGCATACAGCCAAAATAGAGCCTTCATAAACACACCACCATAGGGTCTGGATAATTTGGCAGACATGTGCTGCGATTTCACACTTCATCTAGATCAAATTTCATTGCCATTTGATCCAGTGTTGTACACGTCCTTTGTAACGGACATGAAGCTTTCATGCTGCGTGTCGCTCACAGCCTGAGAGCTGCTGCCTCTGGACCAACTGATCAGAGCCTCCTTACCACCCTGGAGGTGACCATTGAAAGGAATTTTGGAAGAGATTATGTAATTTCTTTGCTTTTGCATGACATTGTATTTCATTCTACTTTGTCAGCAAAGAGAAGTAACTTGCATACAAATGTTTAAAAAATTAGAAAAATGTTTCTAATTCCCCTACATGGAATAAACTCAGTTAGTTTCTTAAATGTTCTGGCTTGTTCAAGCAGTGTCCAGTGTTGCCAGAAGAACAGCAGTACTGGAGTAGAGCTAGAGCAGCTTGATGAAATGAACTCTGTTTTGCTGAAAAATGTGGATGGGTCAAGAGAGTATTTTAAGAATTTCCACTAAATTCCTCTATCAACATGTTTTGTTCTAGAAATGTCACAAACTACCAAAAATATAGAATATATTCTAAATTCAAGACATCCTATTTACAACTATTTAGACTTGACATTAGGAAACATTTCTTTATGGAGAGGGTGATCAAACACCGGGTTGTGGTCAGCCATGAGCACCACACCCCTGCTCGCTTACTACCCCCATGGAATGGGGGAGAGAATTGGAAGAGTAAAAGTAAGAAAAGTTATGGGCTGAGATAAAGACAGTTTAATAGGTAAAGCAAAAGCTGCGCATGCAAGCAAAGCAAACCGAGGAATTCATTCACTGCTTCCCATAGGCAGGCAGGTGTTCAGCCATCCCCAGGACAGCAGGGCTCCATCACATGTAACGGTTACTTGGGAAGACAAACCACCATCACTTTGAACACCCCCCCTTTCCTTCTCCTTCCCCCAGCTTTATATGCTGAGCATGGAATGTCCCTTTGGCCAGCTGGGGTCAACTGTCCCAGCTGTGTACTCCCCAAATTCTTGAGCACCCCCAGCCCACTCACTGGTGGGGTGAGGAGCAGAAAAGGCCTTGACTGTGCGTGAGCACTGCCCAGCAGTAATGACAACATCCCTGTGTTATCAGCACTGTTTTCAGCACAAATCCAAAACACAGCCCCTTACTGGCTACTGTGAAGAAAATTAATTCTATCCCAGCCAAAACCAGCACACACTGGAACAGGCTTCCTAGAGAGGTTGTCAATGCCCCAAGGCTGCCAGTGTTTAAGAGGCATTTGGACAACGCCCTTACCAACATGCTTTAACTTTTGGTCAGCACTGAAGTGGTCAGGCAGTTGGAGTAGATGATCATTGTAGGTCCCTTCCAACGGAAATACTTCTATTCTATTCTATTCTATTCTATTCTATTCTATTCTATTCTATTCTATTCTATTCTATTCTATAAATTCATTGTGTTCATTTCTACACCAAAAGGTAAGATTTAGCTTTTTGTATTTGGGGTGGGAAAAAGAGCAAGCTGTTTTACATTTTTTCTTTTGCTACCTCCTTTTTTAGTTACCTGTCACAGAAACTTACTAGCCATTTGCCCATATACTTAAAGGTAAACCATACACACCAGTGGAACTCACTGAGAAGTTCTGCCATGGTTCACAGACAATCTGGGCATTTTCATTCCCTTGAGGATATAGATGCTGTACTGTGCCATCCCAGCTGACACGAGCCGACTCACCATTAAGAGTTCCACTGAAGTTACTGAGACTATTCACACAGCAAAGACAATGCAATACTATTAAATGTGAATAAGGTTGGCACAATATGACCCTAACTCATCTTCATCACTGTAGGATATTGTGTAGTTTTTCTGGAGCTATAATGACTTGTATTTTGATATCTCTCACTATCAAGGTGCAGATGCTAGGCATATGTGATTTCAGAGATGCTACCTTGCATGCTACTCATCCACATAGCGTGCCAGCAGTTACACCCATATTTTAACAAACAGATAAACACAGTTTTTTGGGTTCTGTTACAAATTCAGTCAATCATGGCAATTAATTCACAGTCCTCCTTCTAAATTAGTAAAAAAAATTAGCCAAAACAGTGCCCTGAGCCCTCAAGTCTCACGTCACTTGGAGATCAAGCGTTACTGGCTTCCCACCATGTTCAGCAAATGTGTTAAAAAACAACTGGCTTTTTAACCGGAATGGCTATGTGCATGCCTCAAAAACTAGAACGTGAAAAGAGGATGGAGTGCAGCTTTATGTTGTAGTGCATCTAGCCCTGGATTTACTCCTTCTCATTTAACACTGCCCATTTAGCAAGGCAGGAGCAAATCTCTAGTAACTATACAAACTTCAGTGATATTATTTGTTCTATGCTGAGCTGAATTTGATCCACTCCCCTCAAGGACAGTGCACATCTAATTACATGACATCTGCTGGATTTATTATTACAATTCAAAGTGTTAAAGAAGTGTGAGTTTGTTGTGCTTTGAGGAACAAAGAAAGATATTTCCATACATCTCAGTGTTCACTGACTTTATATAAACACTGAGATAAGAAAATATGTATAATTTTCCTGCCTTCTCTATGTTTCTCACACAAAATATTAAAATTCTGCTGCCAGATTTATCTTACAGTCAGAAAATGTGTTCTATCATGCTTGCAAAACAATCCTAAATATCTTTATGGTTAAATATGGTATTTGTGTATATTTTAAGTGATTATAGTACCCTTACTTTGTCTCAGAGCTGTTTTGTTTGTACTAAATAGCAATAATAAAGGTGACTAGATACCAATACTATACAGAATATTACAGGATATGGTAGCTTTGCTTACTGAAAACCTCGTATGTCTAAAGTCTCTGTATTCCAGAAAACACATCCTTACATATTACCTCACATACTCATTACTTTTCCATTTTAAAATTGTTCTCAGTATTATTTAATGTTTTTCTGGATACCTCCATAGCTAGTTAGATGGAGTATTTTGCATCAGTATTGTGCATCATGTTATTTGCACAGACTATTTAAAAACATATCCCTGCATTTATTGTTTACTTTCTTTTCCAAGTGTCCCACTTACTTATATATTTTCCAGAGGATTTACAGTGTTCCCAGTTAACTGTGGCTTCTATAAATACTGCATTTTTCTGTATCTACATCTTAATGCTTTCTTGTTTAAGTTTATAGCATATTAAGTTAAACAGCTCCTAGATCAAGTGGCAGATTTCTACATTCATGCCAGTTCACCATCTATTGTGGGTTTTGTGTGCCTGTGCAATAAACCTGATAAGGGAAAAGAGCTGTCTGATCTTTTAACCCAGTTTGGATTATTTTGCAGCAAACGTGCAACCAAGGCTTCAGAAACAACACAAGAACAGACAGAAGGCAGTAAAGAAATATGAAAATGTTACTTCAGAAGATGTCTTGTAGTAAAATCCTAGAGAAATAAGTTATTTTGCCGCTTTCTACCTTTTCTGGGTTCTATGGAATTCAGAAAGAAGCTTCAGGAAGAAGAATCTACATATACAGAAAAAAAAGTGGACACCTGGAGTACTCATGATCCACACTCCAAGTCCATCTCCTACAGCTTCAAGCAGAAGTTACTTATTTCATTTCTAAGGGCCAAACACAGGTTCTGTTGAAACTAACAGCAAAACTCTGAGACCTGTTTCCAAAATACGATAATAATAATAATAATAAAAATTATAGGTTTTGATATTTTATGATTAATAAGCTTAGCAGTCCTTCTAGTTAATATAACCTGGGAAATTGGTCTAGCAGGACTTAGTTACAGACTATTAGAATGTATTGGGTAAAATAACAATGTTTATAAGTCTAAAGTACAAAAAGTAGTGTGTACTGTAACGTAGCATTTCTTTTATTTCCAAAAATAAATGGCTTGCTGAGCAGATACATATAAAAACACGCCAAGTCACCCTATATAGCTTTTGTATAGCTATATCCATAGCAAAAATGCATGGCTTTTTGTAATCCAATGGATTTCATTTTCATTTTTACTTTTTAGTTGAGAAATCATTTCTCCAGCCAAGATGACTAAATATAAAATTGTAGGTTGGAATGTGTAATTCCACATCGCCATTAGATTATCAAAAAATAGCAATGGGAAAATCAAAATGATGGGATGAGAGAGATGAGAAGAGATAAGAAAGGGACCTCAGTCAGAAGTCAAGAAAGAATAAGAGATGATTAAGCTAAGAGCGAAGATTGAAAGCGGTTTGTTTTGCCAATAGTGACAGCAGTGGATCTTGCCTTCATGCCCCCTTTCTTTATCTGTCGCCCTCCTCCCTGCCCTTCCCGAAACTCTTGAAAGACATTTTCCACATTCTGTGGTAATGAAGGCGATCTAAGTGCAAATGTCTGCCACAGGTCTGCACAATGCCAGTGTTGTTCTAAGCACAGGAGCCATAGTTCAATAGTGCAAGGCCAGCTCTGATCCCATCTTGTACAGTATCTCCTCACAATTGTAGCCAGTGTTCTTATCTAATTTATTTTAAAGCGTATGTAGCTGCATTTGAAAATGTGAACAAGTATTTGTTGTTCAACAAATTTGTTCAACTTTGCTACAAGTATTTATCTTTTTTCTCCCCACTTTATGCTTATTTTACATGTTTTAATAAGTTTTAGTTATATTTTAATTGTTGTGTAACATGTACTTGCATTATGCATAACTGTAAAAATACAGCTGTAACTCACTTTATCCTTTCTCATTCCCAGTAGCACAATCGTATGTTAATGAAGGTAAGGGTCATTGCATCTAAACTCTAGCTTAGCACTAAAGTAATTCCTGCATCACTCAAACTCTGGAGAAAAAACTCTTATTTACATATTGTATGCATACTGCTGTTGGATTTTGTGCAAGACACTGAGAATTTCCTGCAGGAAACATTAGAAATGCCTCGTTCCATTGCTGCTAATGGGAAGGTGACACTTGGGTTAGGTAGAAGATGAAAACACAAACCGACCCTGCTCAACTTATCTCTCTGTGATGTGTGATTTTGCATGGGCACTTACATTTCACAACCATGAAATGCAAAATTCTGAAATAGATACCATTAAGAAATATTTTCAGAAAATTAACTGTGAACAAAGAGAAGACACCTGCTACCATTCTGGACATAAATAATTGGAAGAGAACTACCTGGCTTATTTGTGAGAGAAGAACTTGTTTAAACAACTGCATTTATAAAACATTGTTTACCCCAGGGAACCTTCTACGCCATGAATGTCAGAGGAAATTGTAGAAGGTCATATATCTCAGCTCTATGAACCAGTTGTCCTCACTGGCAGTGGATGTTTTGAATAAATACGGCTTCATCCTGCTCTGTGGCAGGCTTACCTAATGTTGACTGATTTGTAAAGGCCACTTTCTACAGGAAAGAGTCCAAAATGTATGTTTTACAATGAAGATATTCAAAACCGTTTTTTTCACCTTTCCTTTCTTAGATCTAAACCAAAATGTTAAACATTTCCACAAATGCTAAATATTTCTACAAAGGTTTAGCCTGCCCATTGATTTATTTTTTTTTTGAGTGTATTGTTTCTCCAGCATGAGCACAGAACGAATCACATACACAGAGCTTCCCTTAAAGGACAGACTCAATGAATCAAGTACCAAAAATCACATATACCCAGGGCAGTCAAGTTAGGAACTGAAGTTCCATTTCCTAGCAAAATTTTGTTACGACTGTTTGTTTAGCAGATACCATTTTCCATTAAATTTCTTCAAAATATCCTCTTTGGCATATTCTTGCCTCTTTAAATGTGCTTATTTATAGAAGGTCTACACAAACTCACCTTTCACCTAGTTAACAGACTGCAACATATGTGATGCTGTATTTGCTTTGTATTCTAAGCACCAGGAAATAAAGCAGCCCTTCTGCTGTGGGGCACTCCTACCCTCACACTTGAGTCTCACTCCCCGCTCAGCCACATGCACGCATGGCATCGCACACCTGGGATCTGCTCAGTGGTCCTTCTGGAAGAGGAACATAAAGGAGGGCTTGGAGGTTGCTCATTGAAACAATATAAAATGCAGCCTCAAACACCATCACATTGGAACCGCGTGAACAAGGCTGTATGTTGTACTAGTTTTATGTTCCTGAATGTTGCCGAAATAGTAGCGACAGCAGGAACAAATCACATCTCCAATCATCCAAAGCTTAACACAGTACTCATGCAACCTACTTTACACATGCATACATCACAGCATGCAGATGTGTACATACTAAGAATGAGGATATATATTTGCAGAATTAGAGCCTCTACAGAATGCAGGGCTTTTTTTTGTTTTCTTAAAAATATATTTTTCAAGCAAATAGCTCCACATGTCATTGTTATTCAAAAATAATTTTTTTTTCTTTTCAAAACTGTGAAACTTTTAAAATGATGGGTAGTTACTTTCGATGCATCAAAAGTATTGCAGTTGAAATTGCATCTTTTCTGCTCACTATATTAAACAAAAAGTGTTCACCAGTTTTGCATGATTCAGTTTGCCTTTCAGTTTTAAATGCAATTATTTCATCATGTCTGTATAACTCAGAGTTAGGCACATATGCACTCATGTATTGAATTGTTTCAGGAAATCAAGTTTCTTATTGCCTTGTTCCAGGAAATCAGGTTTCTTATTGCCTTATAATATGAATTCAGCTTGTACAAAAAAGTGCTTAACACTTTAAAGCAGGTTTTTCTATGATCTCATTCCTGTGCGCACTGTGTTATGTGGTAATGGAAACCTCATCAATTACAGGCTGTTCAGTTACATCCTGTGTAATGCAGGGTCACCCTATGGAGTTTATATAGAATTACAGACAAAAGGCCTATTCTCTTCCATGTAAGCACAAACCCAAATTAATTTTGAGTCAGACTTGGCAGGATTTCAAATTTCTGCTGCCGTGTTTGTTAAAAAGAATGAGATTAATGAATACAATTATTTTATAAGACCACTGACTTATATCCTAAAAATGCTGATGCATTACGGCACCCACTCTGTGGCCCATTTTGCACATGGAAATCTCCTTTGTGTGAAGCCTTGCTTCCTCTCTTCCTAATCCTGATTTCAGCCCCTTTCTGGTGCTATTTGATCTCTCAGTGCCTACTAGGTCATGTGCATAGGTTTTTCCATAGATTCCAGCATTTGATCTATTGGCCTCAGCATACTTCATTACGTGAAGGAATAACAGTAAGAAAATATTAGCCTGAAAATCATTTCAGTACAACATGTTGTCCCTGGCTGTTTGGCGACATTCTCTCTGCTTTGCACTTATTTCCTGGGGGAATTTCTCATATATTGCATTGCCTGAAGCCAACCCTTGCACTGATCTTTCACATCTACATTGCTGTTTGACTCTAACCTGGTCAGGAGGGAATGCAGAAGAGAACACCCTGGTTTAGGGCTATCAGCAGCAATAAGACGGGACTGACTCAGGTCCTCACTTGACAACAGTATTTTAACTGAATTCCACTAACAGCTGAAAGTGCTCAGCTTTCCTAAAATCTATGCTCAGAGTATAACTGTATGAGCTACTGGAAAATAAAGGTAAGCAGCTTTACTGAACACAGGAAGAGGCTAATGAGTGAATTTTGATATTGATTTAAATGGAAGCAGAATTAGACTGATTCTCCAGCTGGATTTTAAATGCTTGGTATTAAATGTTTTTGAAATGCAGGACTACTATTTTTGTATGTATAACCCCCACATCAGATACCTTCGCCAACAGCAATACCTTCTTGTGAATACACAAGAACAATTTGTTGAAAATTAGTCCTCTGGTAACCTGTACACTCCCACAATTCACGCAAAACCAGAGTCAGCCACAGGGAAGAACTATCAAGTGCTTCCAGAAAGCTATTAGGATAAAGAAGGCTCTTGTGTAAGTTTCCTTTTAAATCTCACATATAGGAATAACCCATGCTGCTGCTGTATTATGTACATTTCTAATATTTCCATTTCTCAGGTAACCTGAGGAATCTCTGCACAAAAATACAGGGGTGGGGGGGAGGTCTGGAGTGGTCAGATCGGTTCATATCTATGAATTATTTATTAGTCTTTGTTTTGTCAATAGTTTGATATTGGAGCTGTCAAATATCAAGAGAGCAGAAAGCAGCTGACCCTGTGGAATTGTACTCAAATGAAGACCTATTCTAGCAGATGATTGCCTGCAACTGCTGCCATGGAAGTTTTCAGGTACACAACACAGATTTGCTAACTTCGGTCATGAGCATTGTTCCATGGACATCTGTGGGACTGCTGTCAATAGGTACTACTGCTGTGTGTAGGAGGTACAAACTAAACACTAAGTATTGAAAATGTTTTGCAAAATGGAGGATTACTATGTACTTCAGCTGAAGCCAGTTTACCCACTGTAATGTCGTCTTAATGGATTATCTTCTCTATCGATCTAGAAAAACCAAAACAAGCCTTTCTTTTCATATAAAAATGCAGGCCTTGTTAAACACAGATTACTAACTTTAAATCCCGCAGTGCTGCTGCAGGAGTATAAGTACCACAGTTTCCAAAGATCTATTATTTTCTCAACATTTTGTGACAATTTTTTTCTGAAAGGTTGGATACTCTGATTTCAGAATCAAAATTGTATGTAATACCCGGATCCATTGAGACCTTTTGAGGTTTCCAAAGACCTACTTGCTTATTTTCCTAATTGAGCAAACGTAATTTTTTCTTTCTTTTTCATTTCTAATTCAAATTGTGAATGAGTTTTAATCAGTTTTGTACAGCAGAGACAAAACTTTTTAAGGCAATCAGCTGTACTAAGAACATCTCATATATGGGATCTTTTTAAAGGTATATCAGCTGTATCAGAGTAATAATCCTTTGTTTCTTGTTTATAACCATGTGAAGGTAAAGCCCACCCTTAAAGCATTGCGCAGTTTCATTTTAGGCACACTTGTAATCCTTACTGTTATTTTAAGTGTTATGTCCAAAAGAATCAAGGTTCTCAAAATTGCACTGTCTGTCCGGGTACTGTTGTTTTGTCTTTGCTCTTCCCAGTAACTTTGATTGATTGTGAGAAATGTGACAGAGGTAGAAGTCACACAGATAATGAGCTTCCTACAAATGTAATGAAAGTAGTCAAGCAGATGAGAGTGATTTTATACATAGTGCCTGTAAGTGCCACAGCAAAAGGAAAAACTGCAACGTGAGCTCACGCAGTTCAAACACAAGAGAAACCATACGGGGGAGACACTCATAAATGGTCTGGCCAAGACAGAAGCTGCAATCAAAGTGTGAGGCATACATCCTGAGAAAAACAACCTGCACCAGTTCCAGTATTTCTTAGACAAAGACTCCTCCTACTTACAGTGAAACTGTTATCAATGTCTTGAATGGAAGCCAGATTAAGTCCCTAATTTGTAAATTCTAACAAAAGCATTATTTCATCTAGCATTAACAGACCTCATATCATCCTGAAAGCTAATTTGCAGTTATTAAAACAAATTAATGCTCCTTCTTCTTATATGTTTACATCAAAAATAACAGTAATGATAAAAATTAAAATGTTCAAGATTTAATCTGTACATGTGACTCATTCAATTAAACCTGAACGCTGTTTTGGGGAGGGAATCATTACAATTTCTTTTTTCTTCTTGATGCTTCATTTATAACTCTAGTTACCTCCAAACCTTCTTCCCTGTGTAATCTCCCCCTTTTTCCTCCCACCTCCTGCTTAGTACCATTTTGCAACCTCAAGCACAAACACCCCTACCCTACATAGGCAAAGAAGGTTCACTGCATGTAAGATTCCTGCAGGCCCACACACCTAGGGGAGATAAATGAAATCAGAATACATTAATATGTACCAGACTCAAAGCTTTGCCTGAAGTGCTTTGCAAGATGCATCATACTCATCTGTTCTCTTCCTCCTGTGCTGATCAGCAGAAACCTTCCTCTTTCAGGCCAGAGGGGGAAAAATAAAGCTTAGGTCAGGGAAAATGAATTATTGCTGTTACTGTAATGCCAAAAAGTGTTTACTAGGCAATGAAGGTAGCCTTAACCAGCTAGACTGAGCATGCTTTTAACTGGTCCTTCCAAAGGATAAAAGCAACCAACTTGTCATGACAGCAAAAAAATTTCAGACAATTTTAAAATGGCCATAATGAGTTGCTTTCAGGCTAATGTCTTGTATATATTCAAATATTTTGAAAAAAAATAAACTCTTGCCAGTCCTGATGGTTTCTAAACTAATGCACATACATATCCCCAGGAGAAAACTCAGAAAGAACAATCTGTGTGCTTATATTGACAAAGAAGTGCAACAGACACATGTGATAGCATACATATCATATCATGGTAGAAACCCCAGCAGAGCATTATTTAACTTTGCGAGTGATTAACATACTGCAACTTAACATGTTGCAATAATAAATGAATCACAAATGAGCAGAACTAAAATGAATACAGGTAATACCAAACACTGCAGGACCTGCTTTTCCTTAGCTCTGGAGCTCTTTTGTTCGTACAAACAAAAGCTTAAATTGGTAAAGTTGCATTTTGTACCTTTTGAACAGCTTTGAGGCTGCTGAAGGAAAGCCACTGTCCACTGGAGATACATGGGATCCTGCATGGGAAGCAGAAAGCACATTTTCTCTTTCCCTTTTAGACTCTAGGTACAATGCAAGGTTGTGGAAATACTGATGTACTCACCCAGAAACCAGATTAACACTTCTCAGCCAAAAAATAGAGAGGAAAAAAGATCCTATAGTGAGGTGAATCTACAGACTCACTGAACAAATTGCCAAATAAAGGGTGTGCGCTCTATCAGAGTTGGACTTTGCAAAATATGAACAGCATAGATTAAAAACGGCAGTAAATTAAAAAAGAATAACTAACCCAAGATAACAAATGAACAATATGAGACAAAGAGGCAAAACTGACAGCCATCCTGGTAGAAAAAGGAAATCAGAGACGATCAGTTCATGCAAAACTCGGGGCAGTTGGGAATAAGCAGATTACTATGCAGAGCACATGGAGCTGGGATAAAGCTAAACCCTCGAAGTCATTTCTCTCCGCGGCTTTTGTATCCAGCCCCTTTGTTTCCCAGAGACTAGTATGGGGCTCTCCCCATCCCTCTCCCTCTCCAGCCGCCCTGCGGGGCCGTTTTGTCCCTCTCTACCGAAGCTCCGCGCCCCCGCCCCGGGCCAGGTTTAGCCCGGGCTCCTGCTCTTTGTGAGAGTGTCGAAGGGGCCGAGGCAGACTCAGCCGCGGGGGCAGAGGAAGGGGCTGGTGGGGGAGCCCCAAGTGCGGGAGAGAAGCAGGGTGGAGGGAGCCTGCGGGGCTGCAGCGGAACCGCGGGCACCGACGGACCCGAGAGGTGACAGGGCCGGGGGCTGACGGGGGAGCCGGAGGAAGCCCCCGACTCCGGGGGGCGCGGCCGGTAGGGGAGATGCGCGGCTCCCTCCAAAGCCCCGCCGGGGCTACCGGAGCAGCCGGTGCAGGGGGTCGAACAGACCCCCACTCCCGGGAGGGCTGCAGCAGGTACCCGCAAACGCCGCCGCGGGTCTGCCCGCCTCTCCGCGCCCCCCTCGCCCTGCCCCCGCAGTCCGGGGAGGCAGGGGGAGGGCGGCAGGGTGTGCGCCGTGGGGGATTAGTGGGACGCCGCGGCTCCGCCTTCCCCTTTCGCATCCCGGGCGCGATGAGAGGGGGAGATGGACCCACGCCGGCGGGACTGGCACCATGACATTCGCCGGCTTCGTGGTGGCGCTGGTGATAGGGACGATCCCCGGAGCCCGCGGGCTGGGGCAGGTCTCCGTCGGCCTCCCGGCCGCCCGCCACCCACACGCCCCGGCTGGCAGCGCCCCGGCCCCGCCGCCGCCCCTTGCCAGCTGCCCCACCTCGTCCCCCGTGGGCAGCTCCGAGGCGGCCGAGCGCCCCTGGCCGCCGGCGGTACCCACCCTCCCGCGGCGGGGGTCGGCGGGCCGGGCGCTGCGGGGCCGCCGCAGCTCCTGCGCCCTGCCCGGCGGCGGCGGGCGGCCCGCGTGCGCCCCCGGGGGCGGCGGGGCCCGGGTGGAGCGGGGCCGCGCCGACGGCGAGCGAGGTGAGCGGCGCAGGGGCGCGGGCCGGCGGGGAGGGGGCGAGCGGCCGCCTGGGGTTTAGGGCGGCGGCGGGGCCGCGGGGTCTCCGGGACGGAGAGGCTCAGCCGGGCGGCTGCGTTCTCCCATCCCGTCCCCGGTTCCCCGGCGGCCGTCGCTGGAGGGAACGGGTGGGCAGACAGCTCTTGCCAAAGTGACAGCAAAAGGTTTTCTGAGCGGAGATGTTAAACTTTTACATCAGCAGCGGCACTGGAAAGACGGAGGTCCTGTCTTGTTTTATTCCGACGCTACTTCAGTACGAGGTAAATCGCGTTAGGAAGCTGTGCCTTGCGTATTGCAGTAAGGTCAGTTAGCCAGGACTGGCATTCCCCTTTCTGTGACTGGGTGCGCTTCTCTGGGAAGCACTGGGTCTTTAGAAGGTAAATCGCAGAAGGAAAAGCAAAAGGATGCCCTGCTCTAAACACAAACTGCTCATATAAAGATCTCTTTCTTTCTTTGGTTTCCCACTTCTTGGGATAATGGGGTTCCCAGGTTAGTACTGGTGCTTGAGGACATCTGTGAACGCAAGCAGGAGACCTGTGCTTCCCTCACACACACTCCTGGCTAAACTCTCACCGACTTCAGTGCAAGTTTTCAGTGCTAAGGACTGAACAGCAATTTCAGCATTTAGCCCTTGAGCAGCTGATCAGCTTTACACTTCATCAGTCTTGGCACTCCTCCACAGGGTTAAATATATTTATGTACAGTCTTGTTTTGAATGACTTCACATTTTCTTTGGCATTGCCCTGGTATTATGTCCTACCTAAATAAGAATTCTGTCCTATCTATATCTGTACTAAAAATAATAAAGCAATAATTGTTGCAATGAAAATAAAAATTTCCTTGTTGCCCTTCCTTTTACATATTTTATAATACCACAAGGTCAGCAAGGAAGTTGATCATCAGTATTGTTATAACTAATTTTGTTCTTGTGGAAGTTGGTTTTGGATTGGGTTTTTTTTTATTAATTTACTTTCAGATCTCTGAAGAGGATGGTTATCTTTCTCTTCCAACAATAGCCCTAGAAGGTGTGTCAGATATGGAACTGAAAAAAAGATGGTAAATTGAACAATGTGATAATTACCCATATGGAGGCACTAAGGTCCAAAGTGATAATTTATGCATTAGAAAAAAAGGCAGCTTTCCAAAGCTGTGTTCAAAGTCAAATGTACTTCTTCAAGAAGATAGAATGATGTTACAGATTACAGATGCTTCCCTGTAAAGAATACCAGGCAGCTGATGCCACAGAGGAGAAAAGAGATAACTAGACACAGATGAAAAAAAAATTCAGAAGACTTCACGCACTTCAACCAGTGTTAGTTTGGGAAAGGGTCCCACAGTTGCTTCTTTAATTTAGCCCATCATATTTATAGCTATTTTCAGAATTCTTCAGTCTGGTTCCCAAAATACTTTGTGAGGATCTTGGACACTTGCTACAGTGAAGAATAACATGGCATTTTATTGCTAAGAACCCACTCTTGCACTTATTGAAGTAAATTCCAGAATGTCCTCTAAGTTCAGCACAAACTTGACTAAAGTAAAAAATGCCAAAAATACTACATGCTTTGAGTTGAGGAGTGTTTCTCCAGTCTTTTCAGAATGCTGCTTTTTTTTCACCAGAAAAAGGAAATCCAGGTTAGCCCCTGTAAAGAGGGAGGACATAGCTACTGAAAAATAGCCAGTACTTTGTTGGACTCAGTAGTAAACTCTCAGTGACATCAACAGGCCAAACATCTGTCCAGAAGCCTTCGTGGAGGCAATGCAAAAAAATTAGAGAGTATGTGAGACGGCTTAAGGTGGAACATGGAAATAAATCAAGCCATTTGCCCAGAAATAAACATTATTATAACATTTGTCCTGAAGTATGTTCCTTTCTTACAGGAAGCAAAGAAATGCAAGTACGGCAATGTTATGATACAGTTTATAGCTAGAGAAGGACAGACTATTCAGAGATAAACTCACTGCATCTGTTGCTTTAGTACATGTGCTAGGGAAGCCCATGCTCAGTTATTAGGCACCTGCAGTAACTAAATACAATACCATGTTCAAAGCCTTCACTGTAAACCTCCTGGCTTTTCTAGCTTAAATATTAAGACTTATCTGCAAAGTTAATTGGTTAATCTTGTGCATGTATATATAATGAACTGTGTTATATTTTAACATTAACACTGAAAAATTTTTTAAAAGTGCCTTTGCAATTATGCTATGCGCTACCAGTCTTAATTCAGTTTTATAGGCTAAAATAATAGATTTTGGTGTTTCATTTCCTTCCTTCTAAAATGAGAGACATCTGGGTAATATTACTTATTCATGCCTTGAAAGCAAGTAAACCAAATACAAATATATATAAATTATCATGATTAACCAAGGAAATCATAGAGGAAAATAAGTGAGTACAAGAGTATCCTCTACACAGAGCCAGTGTAAGGACATAGACCTGTTGGAGCAGGTCCAGAGGAGGGCCACAAAGATGATCAGAGGGCTGAAGCACCTCCCATATGAGGACATGGTGAGAGAGTTGGGCTGCTTTAGCCTGGAGAAGGCTCCGGGGAGACCTTATAGCCGCCTTCCAGTACCTAAAGGGGGCTACAGGAGAGATGGGGAGTGTACTGATAGGATGAGGGGTAATGGTTTTAAGCTGAGAGAGGGTAGATTTAGATTCAATATTAGGAAGAAATATTTTCCTGTGAGGGTGGTGAGGCACTGGAACAGGTTGCCCAGAGAAGCTGTGGATGCCCCATCCCTGGAGGGGTTCAAGGCCAGGCTAGATGAGGCTTTGAGCAACCTGGACTAGTGGAGGGTGTCCCTGCCCATGGCAGGGGGGTTGGTACTCGATATTTAAGGTCCCTTCCAGCCCAAACCATTCAGCAGAATTTAGTATTTCAGTTACTGCTAATAACAACTTAACTGTAGTGTAGTCATGCTTCAAAAAAGAGGCTTACTTCAGTGCCTATAAGCAGCTGCTGCCACACAATGTTTACATGGCGTGTAGTTACAGTATTCTGCATTATATGTTATTTGTGCTATGTTGTTACATATCTAATTTAAAGCTCTTTGAGAAAGTGGGTTAACTATTTTTCTTTATTTTACAAAGGGGAAACAACACAAGAGAGGGTAAGTGTCTTTGCCAGAGGTCACACTACCAATCAGTGACAGAACTGGAAATAAATACATGTCTCCAGAACGGCCAGATTGTAGAGTCTTTCCATTTAAATTGCTTTTATCACAGGGTAATTAATTCCACTAATGCCAATTAAATAACGCTTCACTAAACTTTTTTGAGAGAAGAATCAAGCCTCAGGCTCATAGTCTGAATACTAGATTATTCTCCCTACCCGTTATACTATAGTCCAAGCAGTTGATGGAAGGTCTTTTGGGGTTTTGTTTTTTTTTTTTTTTTTTAAAATAGCATAGAGTTAAAAAAATATGATGAAAGATTAAACATGAATGTCTATATTTTCCTTCTAAGAAGCAGCTCTTCTGGAACCATTCTTATTACAGCAGCACAGCAAGAGACCCCTCATTTTCTACAGCTCTGTACCACATAAGACAATTGTAGTCCTTTAGAGCCCTTTACATTCCTAACACTTCAGTTTATTTTTTCAGAGCCTTAAACCATTGATCATTGACATGATGAATCTCACTGCTGCAGAGGAACCAATTCAGCACATTACACACTCAATACATACAGTATTTATGAAACTTCTAATATAAGGATCCTTGAGTATGCAATAATGCTGTCTGCTAAAGTACTCATGATAGTCCTTAAAAAGTGGTTCTGATGGATGCACACTTTTTTCAAGGTTAAAATACCAGGAGAAAATAGTTACAATTTTAGACTAAGAGCAGGGCTCAGGAAAGTAATGGGCAACAGCAGTCATTGATCACAGTGGGTGTCATCTATAGTTCTGCTGAAGTCAACAGGATTAACTTCTTTGATTTTAGCCAGGCCTGACCCCAGAAGGGAAAAAAATTAACGCTGATTTGAACTGGTGTTAGATTGGACCTATACTACAGGTAGATTTTTTACAAGAACCTCATGCAAACTGATGACTTAGCTTAATTCTGAAACTGGGATAGACTCTTCTAAATGTATTGTGAATCATCCACTAGTATTCTGAAATACTGCGGGTTGTAATGTGGCTACATGGGATATACAGCATGTATTGCACTTTATGTCAATTTGGACTTACCTAATTGATTCCAAGGCAACAGAGATGAATTATCAGTGGAGGGTCTTTCTCTGGCACTATCCCATGTTGCAACACCTTGTAAATGAAAGCAGAAATAAAAATATCTGCTGTTTTTACAGATTTCCAAAATTCAAAATACTTCTTTCACTTTGCTTTAAACCTGCAATTTCAGAGCACTCAGCACCAGGGTGAAAGGCCCAGGCAACTTCTACTTCTGATCCCTCTTTTCCAAATCTACATTTACAGCCAAATTAGAAACCTTTGAACACAGGTGTTTATGAAGGAACTACTGGCACACCTTTAGCCAACACCATAAACCCCACTGCTGCAGCACTTACACGTACAGCAAAAATGAAAGTGATTCCCATTCTATTTGCAATTCAGCCACACACACTAACAACAATGCTTGTTCTCAGTGAAATGTAGAAAGTAAAATAGGGTTTGAAGTTACCCAGCACTGCTGGATGTGAAAATGGTATAAGAAAAGAGTCCAAGCACACCACTCGTGCGGTTTACAGCACAATTCCTTTGAAGCTCTTCCGCTTTTTGAAGTTAATTAAAAGTTGGCTAGAGGTTTTCCTCTGCCTTTTTTCCTGGGTGTCTCATCTTGAGCCTATATGGCAGGTGTTGTGGAGCAAGTCTCAGCAGCACCCACTGGATACCCTTACTTCCTTGCATTTGCAAGTATAACTTAATCTCTTTTAAACAGTGATAGCAGATGGGAAAGACTCTGACTTGGGCAGATACCAGGGAAACTAAAATTAACAGACTGTATGTAAACAACATGAATTGACCGTCAGTAACCTCGGCTAGAACATAGTTAGAAGAAATGCATATGTATTTTTTGTGTATATAAATTAAGTTTCTGTTATTGCATTCTTACATATAAGGCTGAATTAAATTTATCCTAAGATCACAGTATGTGTCCTAGAGCTGCCTGGTAGACCTGCTCTGTGCTCTTATTTCTAACTCTTGTGAGGTCAATTCAGCTCTGCTCATCCTTCCTCTTCCTGAGCAGTGCTGAGGAAGGCATTAAGAGCCAGGGGGAGGATCCCTGTACTCTCATGTTCCCTGCTTTTGAGCTTGGTGTTGAGGCAGTGAAGGTTTGATAAACACTTTAAGCAGAGGCTTGACACCTTATTGAGGTGGTGGAGTGGGGGGTGGAGAGAGTGTGTGTTTCTCAGAACATTGCATAAAAGCCAGAGTAGATATTGCTGCATTAGTTCTACTCCCAACATCTCTAGCTTTCTTTAGCAACTGAAAGAGCCAAAAACTCATAGTTTAAAAATTTTGAGATGCTACCATATCTATGACTCCAGAAACCTAGAGCCTCCAGTGCATATGCTTGAGCCAGACCTGTTTTCCAAGAAGTAATTCAGCTTCTCCAGAGCTTCTTGTGCCCTAGGGGGAGCACAGAAGGAAGCCCCTTGGGCACACCTGTTGAGGTGCAGCATGGGCTTGTGGTGTTAAAATGTAACAGTAGAAGATTTAACCAGTGAAGTTAAGAACTAACCAGTATCCTTTCAGTCATGCGAAATATTATTTTTCTTGCTGCCTATGAAGAGAAAGAGTGTTTCCTGGTCATTTTATCAACTGATTATCTTGCAATTAAGATACTAACACATTCTTAATAACAAGGTTGAATCATAAGTAATAAATAGATACTTGGTAATACAGCATAAATATACATGATGGCAGATAATGATGGTCATCTTGCAACTAGGATCAATGTACACATGAAACACAGATCTATGTTTCAGATAAGCTACTTAAGTTAAAGTCTGTATTTTAAAGTTCTGTTATATTTTATGAGGTGTCCATTTTACTGTAACCAATGTACCTCTTGATCCAGTAAAATAACTACCAGGGGTCCAAATACCGCAGCATTTTGAGTAAACTACAGAGCAGTAATTTTCTCATTAGTTTGCCCTTTGGTTTGTTTGCTACATAATTATGACTCATCATGTGATATAGGTTGACACATACTTCAAAGTGCATATGAAACAAAAAATACTGTATAATTTTACTGGTCGGATACAATGCTGAAATTCTGAGCTAGAAGCACATAGAATGGAGTTAGAAAAATGTAGCAGAGATATTAACCTTTCAGAGGGTTTTCAGTTCCAACTTTTCTTTACAAAAACAGTTTTACTTACTGTTTTGCTTGAGACGAGAATGCTGAATTTTGCCCTGGATGGTTTAGATTAATCATAGCTGTAGAAATCAACACTGTCCTATGAGGAGAGTAGCAAATCAATGCAAGCAGCATGTTAGAATTATACCATATATTCAGTTCTCTCTACTAAACAGCAGGTATAATAAAAGGTTTAATATTATTTACATGTACAAATACGCTTTATTTCTTTCTAGATTAAATCATCAGGTGAAAATCAATAATATTTTAAATTTGTTAAAAAATTACCTTTAACAATTATCTCGTGTGTTTTCTATCTGATAGAAGCTGTTTTTGTATTGTCTTTTCTTGTGAGATGAACAAAGATCTGTCACGAATGCTACTACTTTTCATAAAACGTTAGTGTTCCTATGAGCAGCTGTGAATCTACAGGAAAAAGGCAAACAAAAATATTTTGTTGTGATTAGACGACTTTTTAGAAAAATCCCTCATATATTGTTTTCATCTATGTCTTTTCCCACAGGCACGTGGAAATAAGGCACTGTCCCTTCTAGTCATTTTTCCCTTCCTTACCAACTGATACCAGTAGTGTGTTTGCCCACCTCAACAGGGACCAGACATCACCCAGGGTTCTTTAGGGGAGTGGGTGGCGAGGGAGAGGCTGTTTTCTTTGTTTAATGGTATGTGCCCTCAGCGAGAACTCTGGGCTCTTCAAACTTCTTTCCTGAGGCTTCTACTGGAGAGGCAAACGATTTAAAATTAATTTCATTTTTAATTGTTGGTAAAAGAGTTTCTGATGTGCAAAAGTTACCTCTTGTCACTGGGAATCTATAAATACAGAAAGAGGACTGAGCCCAATTCTGCCATGGAGATCGTAGAAGAAAATCTTATTCTTCAACTACTCCCTTTTTCAAATACTTGAATAGAAATATTGTGCAATGTGTACTCAGGAAACACTCTGTTGATTTCAGTAGGTGTCATGGAAGACTTACGTAAGCAATCACATACAAAAATAAACTTATGTTTGGAGATGATATCTTCATAATTGCTTTCTCCTATGTCAGGATCACTTGACTATGACTGCAGTTGATGTTTCAAATGAAAATAATAGTCTATACATAAGTCTGGTGAAGAGCAGAAATAAACAAAATTCCAGACTCAGTCTGTATGTGACAGAAAAAGACAAAGAGAAAAATTATAAAGACAGATAAACAATGTGCAACATGCCTATGGTACTGTTACAATTAACTCATTAATAATCCTCTATTGTGAATGTTTGTTCACTCTGTAACATGAGTTGAATAAATTTTGTTTGTGATTTACTACACAGTAAGCTACTGCTAAGAAAGTAAATAGGAGGCAAAAAGGAACACACAAAATCAAGTCTGAGGTTAATTAATTCCTCGAGGCAGTTGTTCGGTGGTTTTGTAAAATATACTGAACTAAATTAAAACTAGGACATAATCTGAGTGAAAGCTGAGAAGAAAAAAATTGATCTACCTATTATTATAAACAAATACATGAACACATATACAATGAAATGCAGCCACAAACACTGACTGTTTTCTCCCATTGCCAAAAGCCCTGCAAGCTGGAGGATGGTGTAGATTCTGATTTTAAGAAGATCACAGAGCCGAGACAGATGGATTAACTGAGATTTCAGGCAATACTAACACCTACAATTAGGCTATGTTTGATAATTTAATGTAAATTTATTCTTTCTTGTTGAACTACTGCTCTGTTACAACTCTTTGTTCTGCTTCTGTAGAGTTATACCTATTATCAGCTTTTTCCTGCCTTTACCAGTGGCACTGGGCTAAACAGCAGATGCGTCTGGCACCTCAAGCAAAACAACTGTAATATCAAAATGCAAAATCTATTAATTTTCTTGGATTTGTGTGTTCTGTAGCTCTCAAGAAACAGACTTGTTTTTTCCAGTTCTTTTACATGATTCGTCGTGTTTTTAGCTTGTTTTGTCTGAAAATTTGGTGAAGAACCCTCATGAATTAATAGAACTATATCCAATGTTTTTTTTGTCTGAGAACAAGTATGAACAAATGCATTCTTTGGCTAAAATAAACTGCTGACATCCACGACATGCACAATGTTACATGGGTCAGAGCAAAAGCTATGCAATCCATGTGGTTGTTTTCTGATTCCTTTAAATTTAATGGAATTATGTGGAAGCTAAAAGTATAGCAGATATATATATATATATACAGACAGACTTCTTCCTCATTTGGGTAGAGGTAACCACATTTAAATAATTATGTGTACTTTTTGGGGGGTTAGATATTTTACTAAGTTGTAGCATCAGAAGGATCAGAAATGTGGTATTATTTCAGCATAAGAAGCAAAATGTTTTCCTCACTGGAAAAATAAGGTTATCGGCTTTTGTGTATCACTGTACAAGAATGTTAGGTGTGCCAGAGTGTTTCTTAGAAGCAGCTCACTCAAAGAGCATGACGTAAGATGAAATGGGAATTCTCTCCACAGATGGAAAATAAAGTTACGAGTCTTTTGTGCAGGATACATTAACTTAGGAATGGAGTATCTTGGAGGCTTATTTTTTTAATTTTTGTTTTTAACCAGGGTCAGTGAGACTCCAGGGTGGCAAGAATGAGTTTGAGGGTACAGTGGAAGTTTATTTGAATGGAATCTGGGGAACAATCTGTGGGAGCCACTGGGACAATAATGATGCAACAGTTGTATGTCGACAGCTTGCACTTGGGTAAGTTTCAGTCTGAGTAAAAAATGGTCAACTTATTTTAATGACTTTCCAGTATAAAGGACGATATATTTTGCAAATCCTGAGGGCTTTCTGTGTGTCATGATTGTTTTTTCTGTTCAAAAGTTGTTGAATGATGAAATTGTTCTTCCTGGAATTCTTCACTTCCTTCAACTGCATTGTACTTCAAAGAGGTTGCTGTGGGAATGAGTATTTCATTTGAAAGCTGCATGTGGGATCTGGAGAGGAGCAGGGCTAGGGTAGATGCTAAAGTTTCAAAGTGAAAACTATCAGAACTATCAGAAAAGATTAGGGCGAACAAAAAATACTTTACTAGAGCATATGGGAGATGTGCATGAGGGCAGAAATACGAGGTCTGATCCTGATCTCACTTATGTAAGTGTCAATTAAGAACAGCTCCAGTGAGGTTGCTGAATCTATAATAATGTAAATGTGGCCAGAATTAGGCTCTACGTGGGCTCCTAATTGTCCAGGAAAATTCCTGGTTCTTGGGACCATAAGATTACCCTGGTAATCATCCATTCTATCCTGCCAAAAAAACATCTGGGACTCACCCTAGGTTTTTGGAAAATGTAGTATTTTTGTTGTGCACATCTTAATGTAACTATATAATCTGTATGATTTACTTTCAGAACTGCACATTGATAACAAAACCCAAAACCAGACAAGTTTTGCAGTTTTACATTTTCATGGAAACATTTTACAGAGTTATAGTAATATTGCACAGGTTGAAAGTTCTTACATTGTGCTAACACCTCACTGTTCTCATTGACCACTACATCCCACTGCTTTCAGAATGGAGTTTATCAACAGGACCCTTAACATAATTTTGTCATTCCGCTCTAGATAATGTCTATAGTGATGCTCCAGTTGCAATAGTAAGATGAAACTGAGGTAAAGAAGAAAACCTCCATACCAAAAGGGAGTTTTAAAAATAAAATGGAATTTCAGCTTCTAGAAAATCAATGTTGCTCAAGTCAGGCAACCAAATTACTTACAATACCCCTCCTTTAGCACTCCATTCAATTTGCATTTTCTTAGTAAGCCACAAAGTATGGCTGGCTTTATTGCCTTTTTAACATTTCTTTCATTTACAAATCAAAGTAATTTTTGATGATTCAATTCAATGATTCAAAATTCAATGATTTATTTTGCTAGAAGTAGGAGGGGACTTTTATAGCATACTTGCATTGTGACATTCCTGATGATTATTCCACTTTTTAAGACCGCGAGCCAGAACTGAATCTAAGCTGTTTTATAGTGTTCAATACTAATCTGGACACACCATGCCAATTTATAAAAATATGAGGATTAGATGAGATAAAAGTTCAGCCATCTGGAGGCTGTGATTTTGCTTATGACTTCAGCTGTCTACGTGCAATGTCTCCTTTCCTCATTTTCATAGAATCATAGAACAGTGTGTGGGTTGGAAGGGAACTTTAAAGGTCATCTAGACCAAATCCCCTGCATTGAGCAGGGACATAGAATCATAGAATGGTTTGGGTTGGAAGGGAGCCCTGTCCAACCTGACCTTGAATGTATCCAGGAATGGTGCATCTACCACCTCTCTGAGCAACCCGTTTGTGTTTCACCACTCTCATTGTAAAAAAAAAATTCTTACTGCATCTACTCTCTTTTAGTTTAAAACCATTACCCCTTGTCCTATCACAACAGGCCCTGCTAAAATCTCTTTCCCCAACAGACTTTCATTTAAGTTCATTTTTCCTTCCATACCCTAAACATTTTGGTTGAACAAGACCCCTATTATCAAAAGCAGTTCAGTGATATGGGTGAATGGTCTGGTCTTTTCAACAGAAATGGCTTAAATCTGAATCCAGGCCAAAAACCCCCAGGCAAACAGTAGCTGAGAGTTTCTGTTATCATGAGCGTTTGGCAGAAATTTGGATCTATATACCACCAGGTGAATTCACTAGGTATTACTGGTGCTTTTCTGGTGCTTCCATCTATCTATTTGATTTTACAATATTTGGGCTTTGTTTTTAATTTAATTTTGTTGGGCATCATATGGAAGAAAAGATGGTTCAATAATAGTCTCTGTAGATTCAGCATGGGAAGGACAGGAAGCTGTTTATAAATGTTCTGAATGGATGGGAAAGGCTGAATAGAGAATAATGGACACAAGCCTCAGTCTAATGGAGTATGAGGTCATTTCACTGCCCCATGGTCACAACCATATTATGTGACGTGTATGGGCAGAGCACAGGTATCTTTTAGTGGAGTAAAGGAGAGGATAAGGGTGAAAGGCCCCTTAGTATTACCTCTCCTGTAAGTATAACTGCAGTGGGATGGTACTGTAGAATAACCTACAGACTGTGGAGTCTGTGTTGATTTTTGTAGTTAAGGACTGGGAGAACAGGAATGTGGCTGGCCCTGCAGCAACAGAGGCCATTGTACTAAAATATCCCACAACAAAATGGTGAGAACTGGGTCACATCTGTTACTTTCTTTGTCCAGAAGACAATGCTGAACTGTATGAAAATGTGATGAATTTACACTGTTGAAGAAAGCCCTTTCTTTTCTACTCCAGGATTTATATATGAGAAAATGTTTCACTTCCCTTCCTCCCACTCTAATTTCCTATCCTGATTATTCTTCTTACAGTGAAAAAGGTACAGCAAAACATATACCATTTGCTGGACTGGGCCTTATTCCTGTTTACTGGAGTGAAGTGCGTTGTCGTGGTGATGAAGAAAATATACTGTTATGTGAAAAAGACATCTGGCAGGATGGAACATGTCCTCAAAAAATGGCAGCTGCTGTCACATGTAGCTCTTCCCTGGGTAAAAAAAATACATATGGTTTGGTTAACTCATTACCTTATTTAAATAGAAGTAGTAATAAATTATTAAATTGGAAAAAAATTCCATTATTAAATTGGAAAAAAAATTAAGACTTCTTGGAACAGGAAATTAAACAGATGGAATCACTGCATCATTAATTGTTTCAAATCCCTCTATGCTGTGCAAGTAGCAACTAGCTGAACCACCTTCTACCTTTCCATAATCAACAAGCAAATTGTTGCTTTGAGATGTAAGTTGTGAGAAAGGGTGAAGCAGCAAGAATTTCTAGCTGTATAAGTAAGATTGTTTTCTCCACATATTTTTTTTAAATACTTATTTATTTATTTACTCTGAGGTTGTCTTTGGTAGCTACGTATGCTTCACAACCATTTGTTGGCTTTTCTTGATCAATAGGGAGGAGCAGCAGTTTCACAAACAGGCTATGCCTTCACCTTTGGTACAGAAGTCTTGGGATGACATTCCTTACTGTAAATGTGGATGACATTGCAGAAGGAACTGTAAAGTTTTTGTCCTATCCTGCGTACATTTAAAACAGGTCTAAGGTCTTCCTAGGTGAAGACTGTTACCTGACACATCGCTCACACAAATCAAAATGATATTGATCATTTTTGGTCTTAATTTAGAAACTACAGTGTAGAGGGAAGGGAGATCTTTTTTAAGCTAGGAGACAAGTTGAAGGACCAAAGCAAGCTACAAATTTGCAGACTGTACTTCTAGATCATAAGGTTTTCTTTCTGTTTATGGACATTTTCCCCAGAAGACTTTGTTTTGCTTAGATAATTTTGTTAAAGGACTGTTGTCTATTTCAGTAATGCTGAAAGGAAGCTTATCAGTAACTTAAGAGTCCAGGATATCTGAAATTAACTAAATTGATCCTGCATTTCAGCAGACTAGATGAAGCTTTCAAGTTTTGCAGGTTCCACTGCAACTAGTCTTTTAAAATTATTACAAAAAATTCCAAGATTTCATATCAGTGAAACAGTAAGATGAAACTTAGAGAAATGCCCTCATTTTTTTTTTTTTTCAGCCAAGAAATAGATGAAATAGTAGCATGAATTGGTTGGAAGATCTACACAAAAATTAATCACATTTTAAACCATTCAGATGTTGGATATGGTGAAACTTTAAAATAACCTTTTAAATACAGGAGGGATTGTTTTTTTATATAGTTTTAAGCTGTTTCCATTATTATTAGCTTTATGCAGTGATGCCTTCAAGACAATTTCTTGCTGGAACAGAAAAGGGCTAATTATTTGAAAAGACCAAAAATCAAACTGTATCTCAGAAACAGGAGGAGAACAATATTTGCACAATTAAAGTGAGACTGTAGTCAAAGAGATTTCACTGCTCTGACTGGGATTACCAAAGGAATGAGAAAATATGAGGATGAATTTCTACTTCTGTGGCAATGAAAGAATTTCTGCCTCTTATTTCAGATTTTACCCTCTGGGACCAAGCCTATACAGTGCCAATTTTGCTCTCACTGGCATCAATGCAACTCTACTGACTGAGTGTAGTATTTGGCCTTACAGCCCCAAGTATCTGTGCACACTTTGACACTTAAGTAACTCAGGAGGAGTATGGATACTTGTCTGTATAATATTCAGCTACTGAGAGTGGAGCTTAGGGGAACTTCATTTAATTTCAGGTTTTCCATCTAACTAAAGTGTGGTTCTTGAGCAGCGTCCGTGAAACCATTAAGCCATTCTCTATTTTCTTTACTATCGGGATAACATTTTGGGGAGGAAATGACCTTTTCCTATATTCTGTGTTTGCTCACAGCCTCTGTCTTTACTCCAATCCGCTTGACTGGTGGGAACGACATTCATGAAGGAAGAGTAGAAGTCTACCATGCTGGCCAGTGGGGGACTGTCTGTGACGATCAGTGGGATGACGCAGATGCTGAAGTTGTCTGTCGCCAGCTTGGCCTTGGGTTTGTTTTTCTATATATTTTCTACTCAAGCAACAAAGCAGGAGAGTTAGTCAGATACATAGCTTGGGGTTGTCAAAAGATGCTCCTTTAAAATCACACTACTACTTTGAAGCAGTAACTAAGTTTATCTATAGAAGGTTCAGGTACAGTGACAATACTTTCAAGTTCCTGGAACTTTGATTTACAGGATCCAGTTTTTAATGTCATATGATAGGGGCATTTTTGTCTGTAGGACAAAGGATCTGTCCCAGAATAAATGCTGACTTTTTAGTGAAAACTCTTTACAATTTCAGTAAAGTTTGAGTGTTAGAATCATTACATCCATTTTATTGAAGACTCTAACAGCCTCCCTGCTTTGGAGTAAGAGCACTGCTTTGTCATGCCTGTGAGAATCTCTCAAGATTTAAGTCACAAGTAGATTGTCAGTTTGTATGTACTGAGCAGAGGCCTGTTTGAAGTTTTGACAGTTAAGCTAGTCAGTGATTCTGTCTGAACTAAGCATGGTCCATAATATAGTCAAAGCAGCAGAACAGGATTTTCTTGCTCCTCTTCTGAACAGCCAAGGGTGATTTTGATAGCAGAGAGAAGAGAAGTATTCAGTATTTGAGGAAAGATGCTGCAGAAGTGGGAGGCAAAGAGGGGAACTGCTGGATCAGAGAGGAAGGAGATGGGGATAACTGGGATGAAAGGCCAGATGGGGTAGAGAGGGAAACAACTAGGAGCAAGATGCAGAGAAGATACTAAGATGTAAACCCAAGGAGGAGAAGGAGATTATGTCTGAGACAGACTGCATGAGAACTAAGCAGGTCAGTGCAGAGGAGACTGGAACAGTTCAACCCTCCTGAGATTATAATGAATTAAAAGAAGTGGCATTGAAGGTAGCAAGCTTTGTGGCATTAACAGGTGGCCCCCAGAGTGTACTGGTTTTGTAACATGAAACTAAGGCCTTGGACCACTGCTGCCTTCCAAATTAGCTCGAAAGGCTGAGAACTGTGCAGTACTTATGAAGCTTCTAGATGTCCTGGCAAGCCATGTGGGAATCAAATCCTGACATCAGATTTTAATTTTTCCCCAGTTTATTTTATGCTGTGTAAGTATTTCTATATTCCTGTACATTTTCAACTGGGAATATCTAATAGTAAGTCTGTCTTCTTACAGGCTTTTTCTGCTTTTGAATTGGGCCACTATTAATAAGTTTGGGGAGTCACTAAGCCATGCTTTACATTTCTGTATACTAATGACAAATGTCATGCTCTTAACCTGCTTCCTTACTGATTACAGTAAAAAATTTTATTAGTTATATTTAATGATCTGAGATGCTTCTGGTTTGATTTGTTTTTCTGAGTAAATAAATTATATTACGATGGTTCTAAGTCTTTCTGAAATATGTCTAGAGATTTACAGAATTTCTCAAGAATCAAAAAGTCTTGACAAATGTCCTCATTACCATGAAGTGAAATTTTACCAACAGTGGCAGTAAAGCAGTTATAAAGTAATAAAAATAATCTAAATTTGCACGCTGTTAATCCATCTGGAAATGCGCCACAAATTGTAAAAATAAAGTGTCTCAGTAAAGAGCTTCCCACACCCTTTCAGCTCTTCTGTAGCACTCATCTATAAGACTTCAGAATATTAGTCTACCATTAATAGGTGAAAAATAATGATAATTTATTATTTGGCTTCTTAAATACTTTTTGCTTGATACAAATTGCCCTTGTTACAGTAATGATATATGTAGTCTCTGCTTTATTGGAACTTCAGAGTAAGATTCTAGGTTATGGTATAATTTGTTTTCAACATTCAGAATAGTCAAGCATTCTCTCTTTGATTTCTTCCTTATTTTTAACGAAGAAGTATTCTTTTTTCTAACACTTTCTAGACACTTGTATGAGCATCAGAATTAAAAAAAAATAAAAGAAATGGAAGCTATGTATGAGGACTTTCTTTTTGTGTAAAGTTTGTATACATGCAAATACTACTGAATAATTGAAGATAAGTTATTGTATACATATAAATGTTCCAAAGTACAATAATCTTAAAAACTACGAGTAAATCAGGCTTTCTATAATAAGCCTATGATATAGTTAGGGTAATATTAATAAAAATTGGTACCTTGAAAGTAGGCTCTTCAGTCCACATTCATTCAATTCTACAAAAATAGCCGGAAGGGCTGAGAACTCACACAGCCTATCTTGGTACATTGCTGGAAAAGCAAGACATTTTTATTTGCTTAGGTGCTTAAATATAAATGGGATACCTAGATTTGAAATAAGGATTACCTTTAGTGTAATCTATGGATTATATTTTCATAGGTTACTATATAGTCATTCACAATTTCCACCAGTTCGAAAAGCAGCTTTTTATGAAATACAGGAGATGGAGGGCTTAGCTTTTTTCCCATTACCAGCATCACAAAATATAAGTGTTCAGTAAATTAATGCTACATATAAAAATGCATGGTTACTTAACAAACTAAATAAAATAATATTAAGGGCAATCAGGAAATGTCTGCAAAGCTCAGGGAAAAATATGATTTCCAGTCTATTAAAAGTCTTCTTGGCATTGCTACGGGAAAAAAAAATAGAGCAAGATACCTGTTCGTATGTTATCTGGAATTAGGAAGGTCTTTAGGAAGAAGAGGTAATGTCTAATTAAAAATGTCTCTCAAAAACAAGGTACTAACTTCAGAATGAAGCTATACATTTTGCTAAAGTGTTGCTTGCTGAGTGTTTGACGATATTTTTGGTTTGCTTACCTGCTTCTCTGAAGCAATTGCAGATTATAGCTCTTCGACCCACTGAGTAAGACATGCTTTTTCATACTTCAGATGTTCCTCCACCACTTGAAGGAGGCATCTGGTCATCAAAGAAGCAGTCTGAAAATTAACAGTGTGTTTTCAAGATTAATGAAGTACATTTGCTTGAAAATATTAAAAACAAATTGATTTTAAACA
The DNA here is from genome assembly GCA_011057875.1 of Pterocles orientalis. NCBI lineage: Eukaryota > Metazoa > Chordata > Aves > Pterocliformes > Pteroclidae > Pterocles > Pterocles orientalis. The sequence goes on along the minus strand of WKFP01014325.1, from coordinate 1,144,702 downwards.
AAATGAAAATGCACAACACAGATTATTTAATTTAGCTTTCTTTTTTGTGCTTTTATTTACTAAGCACTATTATTTACAGTGTCTACCATGAATTTCCACATCCTTCTTTTTTATAGAACTTTTCCTGATCTGAATTTAATTTTTATAAGCCTCTTATTGCTGTTGTTTTTCCCATACCCCTTTACCATTTATCAAGAATTTTTAAGACTACTAACTGTAAATTTAGTATTTTTTCCTTTAAAAAAGAGAGAACAGAACAGAGATTGTTACATATTTATACAAAGCACTAGAAATGAAATCCCCATCTATCTAAATCCATACATGGATTAATGAGTCAGTGCCTTAAAAATACGAACTACTGCAATTTACATTAAAAAAACCCACAGCAATGTACTATCCTGACACACAGTTGCAAAAGCCAGGTAAGAGTTTGAATGACTACATCCTGAAACAAAATAGTCAAGACCTGTCATGTTTTCAGTATAAACTGAACATACCATTCCTGTTAGGTGTTACGTGGCAATATATGGCTGGTAGTGGAAAACTCTTTAAAGCAAATTAACAATTAGTATAAAGCCCCACACCCAAATTGTATGTTAATTAATTAAAATTTATCCTTTACATAGGTAGTTCATTATGGTAAAAAATTTAGATAGACATTTCAATCTTACAGGTTGGAAAAGATGGCAGATATTGAAAATACTCCTATAAAAACTAGACTGGATATATGAAAAGAGAAACTACTGAGTAGAAAGAAACCAAGCCATGAAAAAACATTCACATATGAAAGACATGGTACTTTATATAGAAACTGAAAAATCCTGATAGATCATCAAGTGTTAAATACTGCATAATTTCTGTAATGCTGAAACAATGGAGTGCTTTCAATTTATTTAGGTTTTTCTGATCAAAATCCTCTATGCTGACATAAAGTGTATAACACACACAAGGCTAGTCATTGATCTGGTTTCTGTTCTTACTTCTAGCACTGACTGGTGGGCTGACATTGTAAAGTCACTGAAGATCTTTTCCCCACTAAATGGGGAACAATCACTTTTATCTGCCTCATCTGGGTATTTGAGATTTGATTAATGCGCATTGAGGACAACAGATGAAAGTCATTCTAGAAATATATAGGATTATTTTTACTACATATAAACATTAAATGAAAATTAGCATCCTCAGGCTCAAGCTGTACTTCTATAATCTTTTCTAGGAAAGTTATGGTTAAAAATCAAAAGGGACAGAAAAGGAGAACCTCATAGATACTCTTCAGCTTGCGGCTTCTTGACTAGGTGTTTGTTCCATTTTGGCAGGGGTGTTGCCAAGGCATGGAGCCAGGCTTACTTTGGAGAAGGCTCAGGCCCTGTGCTGCTGGATGAAGTGCGGTGCACAGGAAATGAACTATCTATAGAACAGTGTCCTAAAAGCTCCTGGGGAGAACACAACTGTGGCCACAAAGAAGATGCTGGTGTTTCCTGTACACCTCTCACAGGTAGTTCAATTACCAATGATCACACAGGAAAACAGTGACAAATGCAGAGTTCACAGCTCTGGAAAGAGAATTTTTAAAATTCATAGATGTACAAAACCCCACAGTAATGAAGTGTTCTGGCAGTATGAAAAAGAACCAGCTGTTGACTATGGGCATTTCAGAGGTACAGATCTCACTATTCTGTACAAAGCCTTGGTTCCTCGGTAACGTGCTACCTGCCACTTACTGTGTGGGGCATGTCTTAACTGTGTATCACATCTATCAATGACAGTCAGCATTTCAGCATGAGGGCAATGGGAAATAACAGAATATACAAAGAAAAATATAGTATATACAGTGAAGTCATGTAATTAGAATCCACTCCTGTCAACTTGGCATGTAATAAGGGTTTGGGGGATCAATATCTTGTGCTATTTTTCTTGCACTTAAGCAATTGCATTATGCAACACTTCACGGCTTACCAGGTGCATTATGGCATTTCTTTCATCTTCTCATTAAATGAGAAGTGAGCAGCACTAGGTTTAGTAATGTCATATTCTGATCAGATGCATTAAATGCAATGTTAGTCATTTTGTTTTAGAACAATAATTGGACCTAAAAAACCCTGATTCTTTTTTTTTTGTTGTTGTTCCTTACTTGTTAATGACACAGATGGTGCATTAAGACTAACAAGTGGGAAAGGCAGCCATGAGGGACGCCTGGAGGTCTATTATACTGGGCAGTGGGGCACAGTCTGCGATGATGGGTGGACAGAGCTGAATACGCAGGTGGTTTGCCGGCAGCTGGGATTTAAGTAAGATTACTTGATATTAGATATCTTTAGATATCTGGCTCTGATTTGACAATGATGACAACCATTTACATGAACCCTACAAAGTTCTGTTTTTTTAATATTAGCTGAGTGCTTCATAGATACTACTGAGATAAAATCTGTTACAGCCTTCTTCCCTCAAGTCTCTGAGAGATATTTACGGCCTCAGTTTAAGTAGAAGAAAAAGCTTCAACTGAGGTTGTGATACAGCAATCGTTACTCACCGAGTTCCTCACAGTCATTCTGGCTAACTGAGATCAATGCATAGCTGTAGAGAAAAATTGATATATTCAATTTATTTTTCCTATAAAAGTTTGATTCTTCAAAATCTTTGCATGTTGAACAGTCATTAAAAATCACAGACATTTTGAAGGTGTAAGTCCTTCTGCATCTATTTTAGAAAAACCCAGTCTGTCCCTGGAATACTGTTATGTATTGAAAAGAATAATTTAGAAAAAGTACCATTAGAGTTTCATGCATTCACTCTGCACTAGTTTTCCTACTGACTGTGGTTACAAAGATGCACTATCACTAGGTGACTGTTGTCTTGCCTTCACATTATAAGAGCTCACATTCAAAAAAATTTTGTCTCATTTTTCCCAGTCTGTGACATTCAAATACATCTATAATACTAAGAACAAGCTTTAAGTCTCAAAGTCAGTGAGACAGCCATATGCTTGGTTGAAGGGAGGCCCTAATCAAAGGTATTACATTCTCAAGTTTGCATTAATGTAACAGAAATTCCTTAAAAAACATTACCAAAGAAGCAGCATATAGTGCTGCCATTGAATTTAATGCTAACTGAACCTGCTCTGTCATGGTTAACGCTGTTTACTGTTATTGGTTGAGAAACCTTTATTTCTTCAGAAACACTTTCCTTTCTAGTGCTTAAGTATCACGTACCCTCTGATCACTATGGACCAAAACATTATGTGTATGTATTTGTTATATAGGTATGGAAAAAGTGCACCTGAGAGCTACTCAGGAGGAAGCTCTGGGCCCATCTGGTTGGATGATGTCAGCTGCTCAGGCAAGGAGACAAGCCTTCTGCAATGCTCGAGGAGAGAGTGGGGAAAACATGACTGCAGCCATCAGGAGGATGTCAGACTCATTTGCCATTCAGATAACGATAGCCATAAACTCTCGCTTGGTAAGGCATTTCTTTGGTAAAGTCACAGTATGGGTATTGTGGTGGTGCAGGTCTGAGTGAAGTATAGTATACTTAAGGATGCTCAAAATCTTAATATTTGGCAGATGTGTGCAAGGAAGGAACAGGAAGGGGAAAAAAGCCCACTTTTCTCCTGAAGATCATGTTTAAAGTAACATAAGCAGCCACAGCGTTAAAGATCAACACAAATTTGTAAAGTAGTAAAGTCAGATTCCAGAGATCCTGTTCTCTCAGTCTTCACCAGATTTAAGACCTATTCCACACTTCCTAATGGTACAGCACATTTCACTCAGCACTCTCCAAGTTCTAAGTAATTGTCTTATACTATGAAAAGCTGGAGATGTACCTGAGCACTGAGGAATACAAATCCATAGTATATCTTCCTGTGGCCTTACATTCAGACAATCTGAAAAATGAGACATGGAGAAAGAGGAGAAGTTCAGAGATAGCAAGAAGGAAGGGTGAGAAGCAGGATATTATTTCTGTGTTACTGTTGCCTATCATTCATATTGTGCGTGGGTGAATAGGCCCCACTTGCTGACCAGGACACAATGGTACTACAAACACGATCAAAGAGCCAGTTCCAATATCAAAAAGCCTACAAGCTTGTATGAAAAAAGAATGAAAAGACAGATAAGAAAATAAATGAGAGATGAATACTAATTACATAGTGGTATTGTAGAACAAAATATATACAAATTAATTCAAAATATTCCTAAAACCACATGTAGATAATTAAGAATTTTGGCTATCAGATATGCACAGTAAAAATTACATGGGAACAATGGGTTGCTCAGCAATTCCGAAAACCAGTTTCACTTTACAGATTTGCTACATATAAATTTTGTAGCTTGTCAGTAGGTAACCTTTTACAAAATTGTTGCCAATATTCTTTAGTTTATCCAAGTATATTTTAGTTGATGCTTGAAGTTCTCTGGAAATTAGAGAGTGAAGGTCTATCCTGCAAACCAAGGCATGGATTTACTGCATGCCATTACAACCTGTTATATCAATAATCAGCAGTTCCACATGTACTTTTCTAGTCTCTCCCTCTTTATAGTCTTTATAGCCTTTTGACGTCTCACGATCCAGTGAATGTTTTATGTTGCAGTACAGTTCCATTATGTGTAGATGATGTCAAATCACATTTGGAAGAAAGTATTTTCTCAAACCAAAAATAACAGGAATTCACATCATGACTGCTGTCTTTACAGATGCAAACCATCTGTGGTGCTTTGCTCAAATTCCTATAAAATACAATCTTAGCTGAAGGAGGTCTGGTTCACTTAAATACATCCATATGGTAACATTCTCACATCCCCTATTATCAGAAAGTTGTATTAATTTTGTGTTCATAAATATATATATATGTTCTAAAACAGAAAAAGATAACAATAAAATAGATATACTGTATCATTAATATTCCATGCTTTTAGCTGTGTAATATAATTTTCATGTAAAACATATATTTCCAGAGTAACAGATAATTTCAACAAGAAAATGAAGACAGTGTATCCATCTGACATTTCCTACAAGATTTCTGACTGGAAAGCAGACAAAGACTCTATTGTTACCATTTACTTCCCAGCACTTGAAAAAGCCTTTTTTTTCTGAATTCAGTGGAAAAATATGATAAATTAGTAGATGATATGAACTGAGAAAATACAGACATTGAGGAACATTAAAAATGAGATAAAAACCACTACAATTACTACAGCCACTTTTGTTTAGTATGTAACATCATGACAACATAGCTAAGCAGAAAGCTGGTGAAGCTAATTCATGTATGAACTCCAGTATAAAAAAAAGTGCTTTAAATTATATTTGAAGCAAATAGACTTTACTTCTTTTTTTCAAATTTTTCCTCATATAATTAATGAATAAGGCCGGATTTAACTCACTCTGATCTACAGTAAGGTTTGGTATGCAAAAGTTATTCTTACCCTAATTGGACTTAAATTTCAAATGCAAATGTCTCAAGATACTGTTTTTTTTTTAAGAGCATAACTAAGTAATTTCTCATCCTTACAGGGTTAGAAGAGATTAAGAACGGGTTAGAAGGATGAGGAGCAGACTTTTCAATTATTCCAAAAAGAACCTCTAATTAGTGTATTAAGGATTATAAAGTATGACACATACCAAAAGAATTAAAAGGTGATTCTCACTTAAACACTGTAAACATGCCTCAGAGTAATTTTTAACTTTTTTAGGGCTACTTGCATTGCTAGCATGCTATAAAGGAGTTTTAACATAAGTGAGAATCAAATACGCACTTTGCCTAATGACTCAAAATCTAACTACAGGCCAAGCACTGAACAAACCATGATTAGTTGTCTGACTAATCCACGAGTGAGATTCTGTTTTATTAACATATCTGAATAAGCAATCAATTTAAATTGCTAGAAAAATATTCACACATTAGTCTAGAATAACATGCTGTAGAACATTATGCTATCACACAAAATACACCACGGAACAGAATGCATAATGAGTAATAACTGAAGTTCAACACAGTGTTGCACCTTTTTGCTGGTAGCAACCAGTTTGAGAATGTATTTATGAACTGACGTATAGTTAAATTAATCCATAAAGTTTCTCCAAGGAAAAACCTGTCCATCTTCTGTGTTTATCATATCAAAGATATCTCCGGTGTTTTCTGCCATTAGGGGGAGAATTGTTCTGTGCCCATTGTGGTCAAATTCTGAGGTATGCCACCTCTTTGTATGAAATTAAAGAACCAGATGAACTCTGAAGTTCATAATACAGTAGTATTTCATATTTGCCTTGTAATTTGTACAAATTGTTTCCTTTTGCCAGGCAGGAAAAATATGACTACTTTAACAGCTGACATAAGGTTTGTTGAACACAAACATAAGTTGACTCTATATATTGAAAGCGATGAAAATGACTTAAAGTACTAGTTCTTGCTTCTGTTGTTGTTAGTTGACAGCAGTAATTTATTCCCAGGTCCTCCCGTCAGGCTGATGGATGGTGAGAATAAGAAGGAAGGACGTGTAGAGATTTTTATCAATGGCCAGTGGGGCACTATTTGTGATGATGGGTGGTCTGATAAGGATGCAGCTGTAGTCTGTCGACAGCTTGGCTACAAGTAAGAAAACTCATTAAACTGTTTCTCAAGTTATCTGTTGTATCTAAAAATGTTAAGTTTCTGCAACCGAATATCACCAACTTATGTCTGATACATAATATATGGCCTTTAAAACTTGCCTGTTTGGCATTCTTTCAGAAAAGTGTATTTATGCTAATTATATAAGTAGTAGTAGGCTATGTCTTCCAAAGGAGTATTCATTAACTAGTGGTATTCAGAAAAGGAATTTTAATATTTGAAGGCATATCACGGTCTGACTGGCAACTGAAATGCTAAGTTAATGCTAGTCATTAAATATTTTTTTAGAAGTTAAATATTCCAAATTAATAAGTTATTGACTAAATACTATTTTTTATTTGTCACTTATGGTGGTACATGCCTATATGACAAAAACATATTATACCATTTTAAAAATTTGTTTTACACTTAGTTGCTCTATTGTAACCGAAAATTTGATTTAGTGGATCTGCTCTGTGCTCTTTACCACGTGAACTGTTCTTAACTTACTTCTTTAACCATCAATTTTCACATTTCCAAACATTTTTTAAAAGTTAGAGTGAAATTTCTAGTTTGGAAAAAATAAAGGAAACTAACATTAACATCTAGAATAGATAGATGATTACATAGTCTATGAACTATGTAGACTCTGTTTTGTTTCTGATTTTGTGTCAGAGCTCATACTTAAGTGACAATTTTCATTCATATAACAATGTTGATATTGAGTCATCATCAACACAGAAAAACTTCTAGTACTTTAGTGATTTGATCTAACAATATAGATAAAAAAAACACCTTGGGGAATTTAAAATGCCTTTTTCATTACATTAGCAAAGAAAATACAAATATTCAGAACCTAGACTTGGTTTACCACAGTTTACTGACATTGTCTGGAATTTGGCTAAAATTTCAGCAGTAATGATTGTATTGTTTTAAACAGTTCTTCATCTGTTTTCACTGAAAGGTATAATTTTGCATATTAACATTTATCTTCTGTTAACCTTAACAATGACTTTGAAATCCTTATAGGTTCTAACGTAACTGTTAACATTTTTAATGAAATATAGCGACAGGTCAGTACCCAATGTCACGAAGGGTAGATATGATTTCTTCAGATTCAGATGTAGCACACCAGCTACTGAATTCCTAGTTTCATGGAGTTTTTTGTTCATCACTGATCTGGCTTGACTCAATGTAGCTTGGAGATTTGATAAAACTGTTATACAAAGGATTATGGCTTTGGCCTACATGACAGCAATTTGAATAAGCTCCATTTAACATAGGAATAGACCTGACAGGACAAAAACATGCTCTAATTAAAACCACTGCCATATATGTGTGTCACTTTTGAACCATGTGTTTCATCAGGCTTATATCACTCATAAGCAATTTTTTTCTGGATACCCAAGAGCAGTAAAGATGTAACAACTATAGCTCAGACATATAAATAGCAATACTAATATGAGCTGAAAAAATATCCAGAACACTAGTGAAATACAAGAGGAAGCTTGTGAAATGTCTTCTCTGAGCATACCTGTAAAGAAATCTGAGGTTAAGAAGTACAAATCGTGCTTTCTGTTTGCTGTATCTAACAATGTAAAGTTTCTGCAACCAAAAATTATCAGATTATGCCTGAACACATAATATATGCCTTTTAAAAACTGTCTGGTATTGTTTTACTAAAGCATATTTATAAGTAGTAGTAGAGTATGTCTTCAAAACTACAAAACTTGACTTGTATTCTCTCCCACTGAATCATTCATTTCATCTACTTCATTCTCAGCCTCTCTGGCCTTTTGTATGTCTCTCTCAACTAATTAAACTCAAGCACTTAATCCCACCTTCTGTTTTTAAACCTCTGCAAAGGTAGACAGTTGGATGGATTCTCAATTTATGCCACGTCAGAATTGTGGAGTTAAGATTGTAGGATACAACAGAGCACGTTTCCTGAAGGACCAGGGATAGACACATTTTAGAAACCTAAAATTAGGTTCCAGAAATTGGGAGAGCTTGTCAGAAATGCTGGATCTTGGTGACCCTATGGCTAGACAGCTGCATTCCACAAACCTTACTATGCCGTTATGTGCACTGATGAACTGAAATAGCTTCTGGGCCTAGGAGTTCATGAGCACAGATCTTTTTGCTGAAATTCCAATTATATTCAGTGGTGACTTGACTGTTCCAAAGCAAGGCTGGGGCTTCTGGGTTCATGCACCTGAGTTTGAGGGTTGATGTTTCTTTAAAAATAAACACATTATGAACTTTTCCTGGGAGGAGCTCAAAAAGCATTTAATACTGAAGTTGACATTGGTTTTCATTAAGACTGATCACAGAACTAAACAGTATCATTCAACTCCCTTTACAATGCTATGTTTAATTCTCAAGTCTTTCCTACTGGGGAATTTTTTAATACACTTGGAAAAAAAAAATCATATATTTATACATAAATACATAATACATAAACACATAATAATGCATTTATTATTACAATTGGGAGAAAAGACTGCCTTAAAAAGAAAGACTTGTGTAAGCAAAGAATGAACACTGAGAAAATGGATTAAGTTTGTCCTGCATATATTATTCATACTGTCAACACTTCTCTGTACATTTATTTTATGAAATCCTGCTTTGGAACATTCTCAGACATTTAGTACGGTTCATTTCTGAGATTGAAACAAGAGAATCCCTGAGTTGGCAAAATCACTATGTTCAAAGGAATACTAGTTTTAAAGACAGCTCATTAAGCCACTTTGTCAAAACCATGATTAATGTCAGAAAAAAACATAATATGTAGAACATTAGAAAACAGCCTGACTTATTGGCTAAAACCAGTCATGAAAACATAACTAACAGCACCCTAATCAAAGTATATATGTGGCAAGATAAACACTCAGAGAACACACACCTATTCTGAAGTAATATCTACTATATGATTAGTTTTAAAATACAGAAGTATTTTGACAGAATGAGTAAAGAACAAAAGAGAGTTTTAGAAGCTCTTGCAGTTTAGAGAATTAAGCGGCCCAGTGCTCTAAGAATTAAGCGGCTATTAGTGCTCTAAGAATGATCTACTACAGGAAAAAAAAAGTTCTAGGGTAGTTGCCATCTATACTAATCAACTGGCTTTCCTGAGTAATAGTATTATGAATAATGGTAACACTGCATGTGAAGAGCTCAGCGTGTTACTGTATATGGCCTTGTGTCTGAGAAAAGCTAGGGGATAAGACCTGAAGCTGCCCTTCTCTCTAGGGACAGATCAGAGCAAGCAAGAAGGTTGTCAAGGGTGAACTAAAACCAGTTGTAAGAGCACATTCCAGCACGTATCACATACATAAGACTTAACACTGCTACATTTGGAGATCCCCCAATTATATGAAAAAAGTTTCTCTATTAAACTGCACTCCTTGCTCTAGAACATTGTGATTTTTATATTTGTTTCCTCATAGATGTTCTACTTAAACAGTGGGGTGTAGGGGTTTTTTTTGGTTGGGTTTTTGGGGTATTTTTTTGTAAAGAGTAGTTATGGACACACATTTCATAGCAACTACCAGCAAACTGAGAGATTCCTGATGCACAGTAAGAAATACATAGCTTTCATATAAAGGTATGAAGACTCTCCATAGTACAAGTCCCACGATTCAGTTCATGTCAATGCATGACTGCAATCCATATGCAGTAAATTCCTTCCTTCCTTCCTCCTCTCTCTACATCTCTTTCACCTTAAATGTCTACATATGCGACCTCACAGATGTCACAATATTCTTTGAGATTTATCTGGTAAGCCAGTGGACGCAGTGCCCTTATTAAGTAGCTGATAAGAGTCTGCAGAGACAGTTATATACTGAACTGCAATAAATACTTCTCTGGGAAAGCCTACTGTGATGATTCACAACAAAGTCGTTTTCAATATCCTGAGGAACTGTAGAGCAATGCCCTAAAGCAGAAACTTTTTTAACATAGAGATACCAAAACCAGGTACAATTTTGCAACTCATGCCTGCACTGTCTCACCATTTTGTAATACCATACATGGACATAGCAGCTGCCCATGAGTATCAGAGAGCTGGACATCTTTCTGTAGTTATCTGTAGTCAGAGTATCATCCACAAAGAAAAGTATTTGGAGCAAGAAGAGACACATTTCTTGTGACTGACAAGTTAAATCATACTAAACTCTAAACTCATTAAGCAAAGATTGTCCCGTACTCATTTCAAAGTCAGTTAAGTCTTTGGATTATCTAGTAAATACCTGCCAGCCATGGAAAATAAAAATGTGTAAGGACAGTTGACCTTGTGGTATCATCTCTGTCAGATGTTTTACATGCTTCTCTTTCCTGGCTTTTTGCAATTCATGCATTCTAACCAATATTCCCTACTCAGAAAACCTGCACCTACCCTTCAATAAATGGTAAAAAAATCCAAACAGGCAAGGCTTTCTGTGTGCAAGTTTGAAAAACTAGGAAGCTTGTATGTATTATGTTCATGTTTGAATTATATGGATATTGCAACTGAGGGCTGGATTCTTGGAGTTTGATCCAGCCATAGTTCTAGTATGATGAAGCTTTGAAAATGGTATGACAAATCAAAATTCCTCCCCAACAGAGAATCCTGAGCTGACGAAGAGACATAAACTCTTTATGCTGTTCTCACCTATCTTTCCCAACACTGCAGGTATAAAAAGAGATACAGAAAGAGGTGTAAAGGGAGAGAAATATCTTCTTGCCCAATACATTTTCATTGTTAAACTCTCTTTCTCTGCACCAGCTTTTCATTGTATGTGCAGTTACCCTTTTGTATACATGGAAGTATTGTCCTTTAGAATATGAAATTTTAACATATCCTTTAAAATGGAAATCTGTGATACAGTACAACATTTTAGTTATCTAGAATTCAATATATTCTTATCACAGTAAAATACCAGTAAATTGCTCTTAACTGATACATAACCTTGTAGTTCAGACACACCTAGAGGAGGCTGTGGCTTCCTGCCCCACTTCTCTGTTTAGCCAGATGGGTGGTCTCCCACTCATAATGCTTTCTGACTCTTAAACTGCATACAACAAAACATCTATTTATATATTTAGAAGCATTATCCTAAGTAGTTAAAAATAAAAATCTAGCACAAAAGTTACTAAATGAGATGCTTACATGCACAACTCATGCTGATTTTTTTATTGTGCTTGTCCATTCACTCTCTCATTTGGGAATAATGTAACTGGGTTCAGTCTTTCTCCAGTTACACTGCAGTTTTATAACTCAGATGTGGGGTGCACTTTAAAAATGGCATGATAACAAAATACGTTAATAACTATTAACAGCTAATAGATATGTAAATCATAGTTCCTACTACATACAAGTATACTGTATTTAACTGGTCCATCTTTCTGAGGGAATCAAACCAGAACAAATTATTTTTAGCATTCACAGATGCTGATTTTATATGAGGATTAAGGAGATTATGAAAAAGCAGCTTTCACATATTTTGTTTTAGACTTGTAATACCGTTACAATGCAAATAGTTTGCATAGTGCTTTCTAACTAGGTACATAAAAGCACTTTTTAAACATTAATGAATTGTAGCAAGTTTGTTACAGTTTTTTTCTTCTGCTTACCAGAGTAACAGAGGCAATAAGAACAAAAGTTGGCATCAAGTGAATCAGTGAACAGGGCTTGGAATAAAATCACAATGTCTTCATTTCACAACTCACTCTCTCTGAAATATTTCACCTGAGTAAAATGTAGAATAGTGCCTCGAAATGTTTAATTAAAAAATACTCTCTGTTTCCAGAGGTCCAGCTAGAGCAAGGACAATGGCATATTTTGGGGAGGGCAAAGGCCCGATCCACGTGGATAATGTGAAATGCACAGGAAACGAGAGATCCTTGGCAGACTGCATTAAACAGGACATTGGAATACACAACTGCCGTCACAGCGAGGATGCGGGGGTGATCTGTGACCACCTGCGCAAGAAGGCCCCTGGGAACAGCAATAAAGGTGAAGCCCCTTTGTGAGTGGTAGACTAATGGGTTTGGATGGGGAGCTGTCATGGGAGGAAGAGATGGGCGTAAACAGTGCTACCTCACAGAGGAAATAGCTATATCAAAAGAATTATGGACACAAAAGTAGTGGGAAATCCTCTCTGCTGACACTGTCTGACCTTATTGCTGGGCCAGCTGTGCAAAGGCATCATAAAGACTATTCAGACGACACAGGGTATTTGTCTACCACAGTTTACAGCAGCCGCATTTCTTAAGCTGTACGAGGGACATGAAAATGGAAGAACCTGGACAGCTACTTTCAACTTTTCCAGGTCTAGCTTATCTTTAGCTGAGGACAGAAACCTATGTGGTATGCCAAGCTCTGCTTCCACTTACATGAAGTAAGGAGGAAGCCTATAAAAAAACTCCAATAATTAAGAAGCAGAGCACAAATGCGTAAATTGCTCAGTGATCACAGTAAAAAAATCTCAGGTAAGAAGAATTAGTAAGTCTGAGAGAATTCAATGTATTATCCCCAAGGAAAATTTGGTTGTTAAAAACTACCATGAAGCAGATCAACTTCAGTGTTTGTGTTTTTTTCAGTTAATTCTCATTGTAGATTGGCTACTTTTTATTTTGAATTTAATGTTGTCTACAACTCCCTTTCTGGTTTAGATTCTCTTGCTTCTGTTTGTGGATTGAGGTTACTACATCGTCGACAAAAGCGAATAATTGGTGGGAAAAATTCTTTACGGTAAATATTTGGGAAAGACAAGTAATTTTGATTATAAAGCTTCTAAGACATGTATTTGCCATAAGTGGTTTGCCTAATTTATATTTTTATTGTAGATTTGTTTTGTTTTGGTTTTCATTTGTTTGTTTTGGGTTTGGTTTTTTTGTCTTGTTATGAGGTAGAACTAGAAATACACTCAAAGCAAATGTGGTAGGAAATTTAGAAATATTAATTGATAAATACTTACAGCATTAGTTGAAAATCTGTATACGCTTATGGGTTTAGGCCTTGATTGTGTTACATTACTTTCAAAACAGCCATTTTACTTTTTCTCAAAGGTTATCTTATATCAGGATGTGAGCTATATGAAGAGAGCTGTGAATACAGTATAAGATTTAAAATGCTACCTACAGTGAAAAAAAAGGCATGGGTATGATTCACTGCCTAAGACCTGATTTCCTTCGGAAAATAAGCTTGTCTCATAATGACACAGCTATACAACCCGGCTTTTTGTTAACACTTTGTTCTTAGCTTTTAATGGCATATTTATATTTAGTTAATATAAACAGATTAACTAAATACTACTACTCCTACTAAATGCTACAACAGGAAGTATAGAGTTTATTTTGTTAACAGTTGTGAGTAACCACAAAAAATACATGTTCACAGAATCTTGCGAAAGGGATTGTAAAAAATCCAGTTATAATATTATATCTCATTGTGCAAGCTGTTTCAAAGTACACGCATAGCCTCAACCAATCCATTTAATGAAAGACACTGCCTAAGTGGAGGAGCTTCAAAGAACAGTAGCAAGAGGGAGCACAGAAAAACATTTAATGCAGCCAGACAGCACAGTAGGATTACTTACCTTAGTAAGGAGACAAATGAGAATAATAAATAATGCATTGCGCAGGAAAAGAAGATCAAGTATTATTGTCTGAGAATATGTGTACAAAGGACACTGGATGCAATGGAAAGGTGACAAATAATGGATTGCACAATTAAGTCAGAGCAAGAAACTTGATCTCATAATAAATAAGCACAGGGACATTAGATGAAGCAAAAAGGTGAGAGAAATCCAATAGTGCATTTTGAAATGCTCCAAAATCAGGAAAAGAACATATGAACAATATCAGAAAAGGACTCATTGTCACAAGAAGTCGTTAAGACAAAGAACTTGACAAAGTTTGAAAAGGAACTGGATACTTAAATACATCCCAGGCAATCCAAAGGTGTCCAAATTACCTCATTTTGGAAAGACATACTAAATCTCATCTTCCAAAACTTAAAAATATCTAAATTATTTTATACTTTATGGAAGTAAATTCTTCCACTTTACTTTACAATAACTCTGAGATAGGATGTTGGACTAGATGATCCTGGACACCTCTTGTACTCCAACAAACCTGGAGTACATATACCTCAATTCAAGTTGACAGTAGTCAGAAAACACCTAAGCTAACCTGTTGCTTATCCTTGGATGTTGCTGTTGCTTACAGGTGCATCTCTCTTCCCCTCCCTTCCCTCTGATTTTGCTCATCTATTAGACTGGTGAAAAATAATCCAACCTGTCTTGATAGGCTTGCAAATATGTATCCCAGATCTGGTACACAAACCAGATGATCACAGGCTGAAGAAAGGTGCTACTCTATTACTTGTGGGTTTTACAGTTGCTTTAGACCTCTTGATTTGCTAGCTTCCCTTTTCAAACAGCTCAAAACCGACAAAGATATTAACTCAGACAGAAAAGGATGCTGGGTTAAACTTTTCAAGAAATTCCCTTCTTTCCCCTCCCCAGTTGACAGGAAATTTCTGGTTTCTTGACTTGGATGGTATTTGGCAAGGAACACATAGAATGTACTTTTGGCACAGTGAATGCAATCTGAGAAGGGAACGTTAAAATAATTGACAGTGGGAGGAAGCGCTCAGGGTGCTGGATGCCCAAGCAATCTGTAAAGTAGTCCTGACCATTGTTAAGTGGAATTCTAAATGCTGTAGGAGTATAAAAGTATTCTCAACTGTTACTCAATAAACAACATGGTTTGCAAGCTGTGTGAGCCAAATAAACTAAATAGGATTTACATTCAAGGTAACTGACAAGCTACCTTATTTTTCCATTGTTGTACACAATGCCTTATGCCCTCTGTAGGGGTGGCTGGCCATGGCAGGTTGCACTACGCCTGAAATCATCTCATGGTGATGGAAGACTCTTGTGTGGTGCTACACTCATCAGCAGCTGCTGGGTCCTCACTGCCGCACATTGCTTTAAAAGGTAGGTCTCTCTTCACTATTTTGTTGTTCTGGGTATAGGCAAAAATATTCCAGTTCAAGCCCACTGAAAAGCGTTCCAAAGAGTTGGTCTCTGGTTTAAGTAAACTCAACCAACCAACCTCCTTTCCCCCCAAATGAAAACAAAAAAAAAACCTAACACATTGATATTATCCTGGGCATTTTGCTTATTCATCACAAATAGGCTCAGGCAACTGCCTTACTCTATTATCTCACAGAACATAAAGAATTCTCTTTTGCAGCCACCTAAATAAAGGTCCCATTCCCTTTAAAAGAAGTGCCCTACTGATATAATTCTCTGACAATGACATCTAATCAAACTGTGCCAAATTCAGCTCCTTTCCATATGTTTAGCATCTGGTTTGCAACATACACTCCCTTGTGAAGCACATTTCATCTACTTGGTCTAACTACTACTTCAATTCTCAGTATTAAGCCATTACCTAGCTTTTCTAAATGTCTTTTCCCATTTTTGCAGAAACAGATAATTTGTTACTGATAATTCTTCTATTCAGTTTTTATTATATCCCCCTTAGAGTGCTTTTGACATCAGGAATTCACTACTGATGAAGTTATTGTAGTATAAAAGTACCAACTTGCACAGTAAGGAAGCTAGTCTAATATTTTAAGTTTTCAAGAGCAATTATTGCATTGGAATCCTTACAAAAGGTTGCAGAATGGGATAAAGCACAGAACAGCATTGCTGTTTTGAGGATGTTTGATAGCATTTCCTTGAGTGGGCTGCAAATGTTTTAACTTTGGACTTTATACCTTTCCTTTTGCACACTAATAACTAAAAAGAAGAGTCAGATATGCTTTTACTTGAACAGAAACTGTTACCTTTGCTTAGCACTAGATGTACGTATTTTAATGTTTCATGAAAATAATGAAGGACTGTTTTTGGTAATATTTCAAGTTGAAATGGTCAAACAATAAAATTTCTGCCTACTTCTACTGATGTCCCAGTTGTTTCTGTGGACTATGAAAGCACTTCAGCTGCTATTATGAAATTTTATAGAAAAAGTGTTCCTATTCACCTGTTCATCATCTCTGTAGTGATTACTAAGGATGCGACTTAAACTTTTGAGAAAGCCTTTGATTAAAGGCTTGAAAACAAGGCAGTCCTTTCTGTTATTTTATCTCAAATATCTTCTTCAAGGGAAGAAAAAGGGAGGTCATGGGAAGCCAGTTACGTTTTCTGTGTGCAAATCAAGATCTTAGTCACCCAGCTCTTCTAGAATGCTTTCACAAACTTTGGTGAAGCGTTAGTATTTGCTGTGCTGCACAGCTGCAGTTACAGTGCATTCTTACAGGAAGCTCTCCCTAGAATACATTACTGCTTCTTCCCAATGCCTTGCTTATCTAACTAGCGCTCCAACTCACAGAATCATACAATGGCTTGGGTTGGAAGGGACCTTAAAGATTACCTAGTTCCAGCTCCCCTGCCATGGACAGGGACACCTTTCACTAGACCAGGTTGTTCAAAGCCTCATCCAGCCTGGCCTTGAACCCCTCCAGGGTGTTCCATTACTGAACACGCTGCCAAAGCATGCTCATTTTGGATACTCTGCTAAACACCCTCACGATGGGCGAGTGTTACGGATGGGCAGCAGCATGGCTGGAGCACTGTACACTGTGGTACTTCCCAACGGGTGCAGCCACTCAAGGGTCTGTTACAGGCTATCCTAAAACTATTGCCTGTGGTCTCAGGGACCATAGTATTGTTTTGCCCCAGATGTTGCACTCAAAACTGCAACCTAGATCTAAGCATGCAACTCTGACACCCTGTGAAAGCACTAGTGTTTCCTGTAAAAGAGAGAAGGCACCTTTAGCTCTAAGCTGACATTGGACAGACTGCGCTGAACTTCCTAATGATCTCAGAGTTATTTTAAGGGGCTAGGTTTCCAAGAGCTATCAATAGATCAAGCGCCTTCTTCACATATTTTCCACAAGCAGACAAGAGAGAGGTCAGTATACCATTTCTCATATCCTGGAAATTGGAACACCACTAAAATAACAAAAGTGGGCTCATCTGCGCTATGGATAAAAATTAAATACAATTGTATGCACAACAATAGGAGTTGTTCCCCAGTGGTATAGCAGCATTACTGGTTTCTATAATTTCATAGACACATAATTTAATATCAAAAATTGTTTGAAGCTATTGCTCCTTTTATAACCCACCCATCTTGTTATCAAGTTTTGTCCTGAGTGCTTCTGACAGCTATAGGGAACTTGCAGGTCTATACATTAAAAAAAAAAAAAAAAATTATAACAACCATGATGTCATTTTAGGAAATACTGTGTTATTTGACCATTGTACTATTTTAATAATGTAACTCTTATTTTAGTGCTTCTTTAGCCACTCCTGAAGGCCCCTGTATACTTCAGCATTGTCCTGGCAATTTTGACAACTAGGGCTCCTGATGCACAGTGGAACCAAATACCTAGTAAGACACCAGAAACCAAAGTAGAGCCCAGAATTAAAATTCTGTTTTCTCAAATTTAGCATGAATTAGATGAAGTCAGGTGTGCCCTTCAGTGTCAGTACTTCACTTGACTGGCAGCAAGATTATATTAGGATGGTGGCCGATTACTAATCCAATCTCCACTTAGCTGGGAAATAAACCTGCCAGGTGGTCCTAAGGTCAACACTGCCAGGCTGCACTAGAGCTCAGGCATGCCCAGCCCAGCCATCCAACAGGGGGGTCATGCCCTGAAAGCAACATAATTTTCCACCCATGGAGCACTCCCAGACTCCTCCTCTCCCTCCACTCTTCAAATTGGATGTGTGTGTGGTGGCTCTCTGCCATTTCACAGGCGACTTTTAGGAGAGGAAGAATGGACACCTCTGAGCTAGACTACTTTGCCTTTTTCATGTACTGATTCTCTGTTACAATATTTTCTCTGTTTACAATATTTCCACATTTGGCAAATACCAGCTGCTACAGGGGAAGAAATATAATTGTCTACAGCTGAAAAAATCAGTTTAGGAAAGCCTTAGGTATGTGAATGTGCACAGAAATATGGGAAATCTGTCCAAAGACTGCTCATTAAACTTCTCATTAGAAGCCTTGTAGCTATTTAAGTTTCATACATTTGCATGAGAAGCAGCACTTCTCATTCTATTAAATGTTTAAAATCAGTACTTTTAATTAAGATAAGCTTTCCTAGATCTCCTTTCTTCATTATTCTCCTGTAAATGACCATCATCCATAGCACAGGAAAACAGCAGGAACCTATTAAAGAGAACACTGTTCCTTTTGTCAAAATCAAGGATGTAACATTAAATAGAAGCAGCAAGTTTTCTACTACTCTATCTGATATATGGCTGACAGAAGAGCACTCGTTATCACTAGTCATAAACAACTTTCCTTTATGCTTAGGCTTACAACTCAAAATAATTAATTAAAAATCAATTCCTTTGATCATTAAATCAGTTTAGGAAGGAAGTGTTTTCATTTCTCACCTAAATTGCAAGTATCTAATATATTTGTGACTTTGCAGTACTCTGACTTCCAGGAGGTTAAAAAAAAAAAAAAAAAAAAAAAAAAAAAAAAAAAAGAAAAACCACACACAAACACCCCTTTCCTTTCAAAATTGCATTAAAGATAATGGATAGAGTATACGGTAAATCCTGTAATTGATGTTGTGGATAAGGCCTATAAAATAAAATGCAGAGGAACCCATTACATTGAAAAAAAATATTTATAGCATGCAAAATTACCTTTCTCTGTTTGAGAGCCAGATTTCCACTGGACAACTGATAATACACATCTGCAAAATACTGTAATCGTGTTTATTTATATACACAAAACGTGTATGTAAATGTACACAGTGGCTAACATAGATGCACAAATATTTAATTGAAGGCAAGAAAGCTTTCATAATGCAGAAACTATCAGCATAGCACTAATATGTGATTTGCTGCACAGAGCCAAAAGTGTATCTATAAATTACAAGAGACTATTGTCAGTGACCCTTTGGAAATGTTTTTGTCAGATTATGTCAGGTAAAATATCTATTTAATGCTAATGACCTTGTACATTTGTATTATGACACTCAGAAGTGTATAAAAATTGTTAAAATATTACTTTCAAACACTCAAAGATCATATTTAGCAATAGAGTAACAACACAACTCTTACATTTATTTTACTGGGGGTTTTGCATGTAAGAGTAATTAAAATGAAAATAAAGCCATTTTACTGCAATAGTAAGTACAGTACTTTCTATATCAGCTTCCTTTTCTAATCTACCCTGAAGAAAACAGATCCTACTACACTGGCTAATGCATCAGCCAAGACTGTAATCTTGCCTGTGCAAGAGGTGACACCGGAAAAGTACCTAGTTGGCTGCAAAACCCACCCCAGTGTTACTAAACTCTTTACATTCTGAGCATTACATCTGTTCTGTAAACAGATTTTGTAACAGTGAAAGACTGTTTGATACTGTGCACCCTGAACATTCAGCTATCTGCCTCTACACTGACCTTGTCCACTTTGGAGTGGGCACAGGAGTTGTGCAGTCAGTGTAAAACATTCTATAGCTGCGTGTTTTATTCCTCTGTTTTACAAGTCTCACAGAGGACCAATGCATTGATTAGCTTATACAATAAAATGAACTACCAGGGTCTGTCAGCTTGGTTTTCATAGTGTAGTCAAACTGCCTTAAGTATCTTTGAGATAAACATACTGATCCACAAATCAAAAAAACCTGAACTGTTTTTTTCAGGGAGGAAGTAAGTAATGCATTTGGAAGAATACACAATTTATTTTTTCTCAGTTGTCCCTCCGAGACTAAAATCAGTGTGCATACTTTTTTAAAACATCTCTGTAAACTTTAACAAGTCTGCATCAGTTGCATCTCTTCACTTCTGGCTGCTATAGAATTCTGATTTCTAACCACAAGGAATGTACAGTATCTGGAGAGTATTTCACACAGACTGCTACATAGGAGGACCTGGAAAAAGTTTTGTGGTAGACAAGTTACTTCACTTTTCTATATAGAAGGTCGTCCTCAGATGGTTTGGTCATAGCCTGCAACCCTCTCTTATAAGCCTACAAGTGAAATTTTGCTCATAGAAGACCAGAAGTGCAAAAATTGACAAAGAAAGCTTTGCAGGCAACCAGGAATGCAACCCACAACTAGAAGAAATATTGAAGAGTACAGCTATGTATTATTGTTCAGAAGAAAACTGTAATGTTCCTGCTTTGCCTGCTGCTCCCCAGGCAACCTTTAGTAAGCTATGGAGATCAGCATGTTACTGGAGGGGATAAAAAAACAAGTATAGGTTAGAAAGTGATAGAACACTGTAGGGTATTTTCTGCACATGTATTACCAATTTCCTGTGAAGGCTATGAGGGAAAGGGAGAAATCAAAGGAAAAATATTTGGGTTAGCTTAGCCAGATTTTGAAATAAATGCACCCAACAATACTCCCTTGTTTGCATTTTCCTGAGAAGGGCTG
Organism: Pterocles orientalis; assembly: GCA_011057875.1. Taxonomy (NCBI): domain Eukaryota; kingdom Metazoa; phylum Chordata; class Aves; order Pterocliformes; family Pteroclidae; genus Pterocles; species Pterocles orientalis. The sequence goes on along the minus strand of WKFP01014325.1, from coordinate 1,123,656 downwards.
TGTGTCCTGTAATCCAAAATCTCCAAAGGCATGCAGAGAAAATTGTTTTTTCAGCCACAGTAATAATCTCTGGGGTATTTACCATTTAATCTATCATGTTAAAGAAACTGGAGTCATACAGATGCAAAACAAGTCTAAGATTTACAGGGCTTCTGTCACTGACAATAGGTGATCACTGCTTGTGATGCATGTATGCTTTGTTTTCCTTATTATAACTTCAGCTAATGTAAGAGATTTTTATTAAGTTATCTAAGCCTCTAGAATTTCTCAACCAATCTACAAAGCAAGCTTGAAGACTGTTTTCATTTTGGTAATTGTCTGGAGCATCACAATGATGTAGTACTCAGGTTTTCGTTATAATTACTAGCAGCTTGTGCTATCCTTACTGAATGCATTTATAATGCACACCTTGCTTGTACCTTTGAAATAAGTGCCAGTCACAGCAGATGGCCATAAGAAACCTTGCCTATGAAAATATACAAAAGGAACATAGTCCAGTGTGAAACTTAAGGAAGTTTTTTGGTATTCTTTAGGATACACTTGAATGTCAATCTAAACAGCTGAGAAAGCAATTTTGCTCTTTAAAGAACCAAACTTTTGGTATTGATATTTATAAGCAATAAAGACACCAATCAAATCCGCATGCTTAGGATCTGACTTTGCCTGAGCCAGCCCTATTTGTTTTCACCTCAATCTCAGGTACGGCAACAACACTCGGAACTATGCTGTGCGAGTTGGAGACTATCACACACTGGTACCAGAAGAGTATGAGGAAGAAATTGGAGTCCAACAGATTGTGATGCATAAGGAGTACAGGCCCAACAGCAGTGACTATGACATTGCATTAGTGAGGCTCCAGGGGCCAGAGGAACAGTGTGCCAGGTTCAGTACCCACGTCCTACCTGCTTGTTTGCCGCTAAGGAGAGAGAGACCACAGAAAACTGCTCCCAACTGTTATATCACTGGATGGGGTGACACAGGTAAACAAAATGGAACAATTTTACTCTTTTTATACAGGGGAGTATTTTCTCTCCTGATCCTTAAACAGGAGTGACAACACTTTGTTTACTGAATTTAGTTTGTGTTTGAAAAGTGGCAACTAATCATGTCACTGTAAATCACAGAACCAGTTGGTAAAATGGCCTCATTAAGATTGACAAGCATGAATGAAAAGCTTATTTGTTGCCAGACACACTCTGTGCAGCAGCTTATCACCCTCTACCTCAGAATATAACTACCAGCTCTAATATATTTAAGGTTTTTACAGTAAGTACAATTAATTTTTTAGAAAAATTATTTAAATTACACTACAATAGAAAAAAGGGATAGAAAATACACAATAGAATTTCAAATAATATTTTTAGTCTCTCTGGTTACCACTGACATTTTCAATCAGCAGTTAGATTTAAACAAGATAACATCTTGCCAAAATTTATGAGAGCCACAATGCAATCTGCAGAGCAGGCTTCCAGGACAAACTATCTTGTCACTTTTTAGGTCAGTACAAGATTCTTTCTCTTCAAAGGTATTTGTCCTTTAAATGTTTTATAAATTAATAACCATGTTTTACTTTCGTGTTGTTATGGTGTTGAATACAGTGCAAGACAGCGACCACACTTGAGCCTTTGTTTCACTGACTCATTCAAACTGGCAAGGAGGCAAGGCCAAATATCAGTTCTTCCTCTTTACATGCATTAATCTGTGCGCACAGATGGCTGGGTCACTGTAGTACAATAAAGGAGACAGACTTGTAGGATGGGTTTTTTTGCTAAAAACAATTGCTAATTCATTGCCTAGCTCTAACTTTTTACACAAGTCACTGAAAGTTCTGAGATATTGTTGACTTAAGGACATCTATTTAAGGAAACATGAGCCTCCGCAAAAATTTACTTCGATATGGTAAGAAATTACATCATTGCAGTATTTCAGTTGAAATTTCACACTTACTATATGAATCATACTTACTTTATAAGTACAACAAAAAAAATTGCCTTAATTTCCCATGTTTCCAGAAGAAAAGGAGGTATAAGCTATAGAGAAAAGCCAAATGATGTAAATCTTGACATTTTATAAACAGAGCACTGCTTATACAATGCAGGATTCACTGAAGATAAAGAAACCAAAGGACAGGTTCTGGCCACCCCCGCAAAATTAAGATTCCTTTTGGTCAGGAGTCTCATTAATACTCTGGTACATAAAGGTACCAGGATTGTAAAAGATTCAGATGATACAGCCGATCTCTACCAGAGTAGATGTCAGCTCAGGAACATTAGCTCCTCAGTTGAGGTGACAAGCAAGCTTGAATGTACTGACTTGGAAGCCAAGAGAGGATGCACCACCTGTCAGGCTGAGCTAGGCTAGAGTTGAACTGGTGATTTAGAAATGAAGTATTTCTACAGCTTTAGCCTCCACTGTTCAAGACTCCCAAAAATAGCTTCCCCATTTAAGTATTAGGGCATATATTACTGTAAAAGAAACAATGTGTATTTGGAACAAAACAAACCCCAGCCTTGGAAAGATCCAGTGAACATAAGGAGTCAAGATACATTTTAAATTTTAAGCTTTTTAAAAAAAACCCCTATATTCCATTTTTACAATATTTGTATAGTATTTTAGTATTATCTTTAATGATTTTTTTCAGTATTTAGTCTTATTTTCAATAGTTTTACTTAATGACAAAACAGTGTGAAGGACTGACAGCAAAAATTAGATTAAATCGTATTTATGTTTCCAAGACCAAGCATCGTAATGAGACAATAATTTGGGTCCTCTTTTCAGGAAGGGCTTATTCAAGAACATTACAACAAGCTGCTATCCCCTTACTTCCCAAGAGGGTATGCGAAGAGCGTTACAAAAGAAGATTCACAGGAAGAATGCTCTGTGCTGGAAACGTCCAGGAACAGAAACATGTTGATAGCTGCCAAGGAGACAGTGGAGGACCACTGATGTGTGAACGTCCAGGGGAAAGCTGGGTTGTGTATGGTGTGACCTCCTGGGGCTATGGCTGTGGAGTGAAAGATTCTCCAGGCGTCTACACAAAAGTATCATCTTTTGTACCCTGGATAAAAAGTGTGACCAAACTATGAATGTCTGTAATGAGAACCAAACTTTGTTTAAAAACTTTGAGGCAGGACAACTTGTACAGCACAGACAATGCACAGCTGGGGCCCACAGAGGGTGGAAATGGACACATTTTCCTGATTCATATCTTTTTGTTATATCCAGGCTTTCAGTTAAGGGTTACTATCTAAAGAAAATCCCTTTGTGTTAAGGAAGCTTACATTGCACGAACAAGTTACCATGTATCTAAGATGAAGGGGAAAGTGATAGCCAGCTTAGAGTAACCTTGGAGCAGGACAGCTGCAGAGTTCACGATGAGATTCACTGCCCACAGGAAGACTGTAGTACTCCAAGCTATTTATGCTCTGAACTTCTCCAGAATTAATTACAGATCTCAAAATTAATCTTCAGTCTAGGTTATTTAATAACTTCTTGACTGGTTTCCTATTATTCTTATGATCCTGCACTCAGCCCACTAATTTTGACTCATGTTTCAGTAGCTAACGAGACCATTAGCAGGTTGACTTTTGGTGATTAATTCTGTGTATGTATTAAATGTTAGGAGGAAAATAATTATCAATAATCAGCTCCCCAGTCAGTCTGATAAATGTTCTCACAGCTTAGTGCGCATAAAATACCTTGCCAATTAAAATAGGTAGTACACTGCAAGTTAGTTTCCCTGCAAACATCCTGCACAGCTGCAAGAGCTAGATCAAAAACAAATGGCCTCTTATTTTCTTTCCTCTAGTAAGTACCATTTGTCTTCTTTCTGAAATTTCTTACTTTTAGTATATACAGCATTTCAGAGAGAATTTACTTTTCCTGTATCACTGGCTGTCAGTACAGTATCAGATGAACACACACCCCAATGCTCATTGCTGGTTTTGGAGGGGCTTTATTCAAGTAACACTGAGAACCTTTGTCAAGAGAAAGTTGTAACTATGCACACTGCAAATACTGGAGATGTTGAGCCAATACCTGTCCAAAAATGTCTATAAAGTCTTAAACTAGTATTTTCTACAGGATAATAACTAGACAACTCTCCTGCTTAATTGCAGTACTGGTTCAGCTGATCTTACAGAAAAGTGAAGGGAATTTTAAACCAGTAACTGCAGAACGCTTGTGTATCTTTTATCTAGTAACTGCTTAGATTTGTCACCGTGATTTGACACCAGATGAAAAATTAATTCAGTCACATGGTCTCTAATGCCCTTTCATATTCTACACATCATTTAAAAATATCTACAAGTTAGACAGTTTTCAATGACTTCTTAAGAACTGACTTACCTTGATTCCGTTTAATTCCTTTTATAAATACCACTATGAAAACCTTAATGGTTTATTATAAAAATGCACTGATAAAAAGCTACGCTTTATGTACAAGACAAATATAAAACAAATTATTCTCCTTCTAGAAAGAGCCACCCCACTGAACTTCTCACACAGAACAGAGGAAGTAATTACCATCTTAGTGCAACACTAACGGGTATCAGTCTTAAAGATATCTGAGAGTAACTACAGCCAAGAGTGAAACAGGAGGGTTCAGTGCTACCTCTACAAGCTTTGTCAAAGGCCATTCTATCTGCAAGTGTGCCCTACATATTACAATAACAAACATGCTTCTTAAAAAGATGAAACGAAAGCTCTGTGGGCCATGAAACACTCCAGTGTGGCAAGTGTGGCAGATGTGTCACCACATAGTGACTGTACAAACTTGTGACTACCAATGACTGTGTTCCTGTGTTTCCTATCCCCAAACACTCCAGCTGTGACAGTGTTGCGTGGCCTTTTGTGAACAAAGTGGGGTGCTTGTATTCATGCTGTTAAGTGGGCAATCATTCATTTCTGTATGGTTCTGTGTCTCTCTAGGGTTGTAACAAATGTCTAAGACAACTCAATTTACATACAAGAGCAGCAATGGCATTTCAGAAGCCCATGTGGTTGAAGACTTCGCCCTTAACTTCTCTCCGACCTCAAACTTAGTTTTCAAGGGTCATGACTAGTTTAACTGTCTTGTTGGAATCGGTGCTAAACTAGTACATGAGGTGCTTTAATATATTTTAGTTTTCTGTAATGCCACACTATTTGAAATAGTGTGAAATATTTTACTTAAACTTCATAAATCATAGTACTGTGACCATCTACTGTTAGACCTATGTGAAACACTCTGCTAGTGAACTTACATGTTTTTACTAATACATAGCGCTTTTACTTAAAGGGGAAGTGAATCTGTCAAAGGTACTATCAAAGCTTTGCTATACAAGACCCATTATTTTGAAACTTGTGAAGTAGGCTATATAGTGCAATATATGACATGTGTTGTGTACAGGGGAAATCCACATTTTCTTTCAGAAGTTGCACCACAGAAATACAGTACTTGGGGGGGGGGAAATCAAGTCTGCCTACTAAATGTAGTAAACATTTAGATTTAGTACAGTAGTTCATTAGTTTTGTTAATAGGACGCTTTATTATCTTTTAAAATGTTGCACTACTGTTTTCATGCAGAGAGAGCGCATGCCTTTTTAGATTGTAACATAAAATGAAATTGTCTTTATGTTATGCCATTCTAATTTTTGTTCAATGAGCCTGATGATGTAAATGTGTACAATAAAAACTGCCACACTGACTAAGTTTTATACATTAATCCTGTAGGTAGCGTACAGGCAGATGCTGCACGAACATCACCTGGGTATACTTCATGTGAGCTTTAATTGAAAAGCAGCGCTCTTGAAAATATTTTCTTCAAAGCATGTAAGCTTTGGGCCATTTTCTCAGAAATGGAAGTTTGTTCTGTATGATGGAATTCCTATTGCTTTGTGTGCCTTTAACTTAGACCAGTTAGGCTGTCATAACTAAGTTTATCCTACACTCTTAAAACTGCTTAAGAATTTTTTTGACCCTTGCTGCTCTCTTCTTTGTTGAACATTTTAAATACATACAAAGTTTTAGAAAAACCTGCTCTTCAGGCTACACTAAGGGGTTTAGTATTAAGCAAGTGAGTCACTGTTAATGGTGGCATAAGGTAAGAAAACACTCAGCACTTTTATTACCAGATTAATGACTATTTTAGACACTTATGTGTAATCTAGCCAAGCTCTCCAACACTGTGAGGATTTATAGCTAGATGCAGTCTCTCTGGACTTCAAGTTTTTCTTCATTTTCCAGACTATACAGACAAGTGCATCAGAAACAAAGCAAAGAAGCATTACTGCAACCGACACACAAAGCCTATTTAACACACATTTATCTCAACTCTGCACAACTTCCCAAAGTAAAGGGCATGTTACATGCAAGCACTAAACCAGATAAACCAAGATCCCATTTTATGATTATATGCAGAATATCTATAACCTCAGACATCTATTTCCAGAAAAATTCACAGCACTGTATTTTAACAAAAAGTCAGTCCTGAATCAATGTTCTCTATTATTTTAAGTGTGACTGCAAGTATTGCATGCTTTCAAGTGATAGAATATTTTTAAAAGATTTAAAAAAATATTTTGATGCTATTATGATTTCAGAGCGGCAATCGCAGAAAATAACTTACAAGGCTAAAACAATTGGGCTCAAGTAGCAGATAGCAGTACAAGAAGTTTGTGGTATCAGTAAAGGGGTCTTTGTTTATGCTCCAAGCGGCTGGGTAAGAGCAAATGCTGTTCACTGAGGTAGCAGAGACCAGACCTACCTCATACACATTAGACACCGCTTCACACACTGTAGTGCCTGCTCCATTTATTTCCCATGGAACACAGACCATGTAACTTCCTGCAAATTCAACATCAAGCACAGAAAAGAGGAACAGATCATTTAAGAGTTTGGAAGGATTATTTACCTTCATAGCAATGTAAAGAAAAGAAAAAAAAGAGTGGGTTGGGTAAAGGTTGGAGAGGTGCAAGACACTGGATGTAACTGCAGATAGAACCAGGTACAGAAAAATAAGGAGCATCTATAAAGGCAAGAGCTAAGATGCAACAGGAATAGACTGGGAATTAAAAATTAAGAGAAATCATGAGAAACCAGCCATCCTAAGCCATGTGGCAATGAAAAAGGCACATCTTGCAAGAATACCTCTATTGTGCTCAAGTAATGAGGGAAAGCAGATTTCACTACCTTCTGCATGTGACTGCATGCTCACAGCAAGCTTCAGTCATAGGAAAGGAAATGACACACCACGAGCACTCGAAACTAGTAAGAGCTACCCACAGCACACATTATAGCTCATACTTTTGTATTTGACCATGATCTTGAAATTTAGTTTTTCCTTCTCTTGATTCAAGCTGTTTTATCTTTGCAAGTTCAAATACCTGTTCCCAAGATCCTTAGAGCTACTCCCCCATGGATCATGGGACTCGTGAACACTCAGGTGGAAACACCATTTGGCTCCCACAATCGACCAGCAGGATGGCTACATGGTCCTCTAAGTTACAGTTTCACATAAAAGGACCCTCCATTATAGGAGGCACAGAGGCAGGACAGTCAGTTTTCAAGGGGCAACTTGCTGAAGAACAACCAAAAGACAACTGTTATTATGCACTGAAATTGTTAAATTAAAAAGGCAGCTGTTGCCCGATAAAAGCAAAGGTAAAAACTCAGGGGTGTTGGGGTAACACATCAGTACAATGCCATACAGTAGCTAATAGCCAACACCAGAAAGCCTAAACCTTTCAGTATTGTATGCAGAGCAATCACACCACCAACAGGTGTAGTACCACTTACTATAGCTCTACACAGAATACACACTCAGCTATACTTTGTTAATGGCAGAAAAGTACTTTAAAAAAGTTTCCTATGACAGCTCCCTCATCTCCCTACCGATCTATTCCAGTGTCACTAGCATGACCACTGGAAGCAAGTTCCTCCAATCTAATCCATGTTGTAATTAAATCCACAATTTCCAGCCCCCTCCCCATCCACTTCAAGTAGGAATCCTCGCTCAGTTGCCAAGTACTTATCAGTTATTACACTGCCTACTTGATCTCAGTTCTAGCTTCACAGATTTTGCTTCCCAGTTCTTTCAGAGACCCCCTTAACTTTTCAGTTTGCAATGATTTGCAAAAAAATTCTTCATTGACTGGAATATATTTCACAAGAGCCTGTGCCAGCAGGACTGGACATTTAGATATCCAAGAGTGTATTTATAAGTAAAACATGTATCTTGTATGCTTTTGCAATGATTCACCATCTACTAGAGCTCCGTATATTCTTTTCTTGAACATGGACTGAATCAAAGATCCCTCAGCAACTTACACTGAAAAAGCAGCTACATTCAAAGTCACTATTTCTCCCCTGCAGCAGTGTGACTTCTGTTCCAGACAATGTATCAGCCATAGTCACTGCTTTGGCCTGAAACCACACTGAGTCACAAATGCAAGGCCCAGGTACCAAAATCTGTACGCCCACAAAAATCAGCTTTGGCATGTATCAGTAATCCCAAAGAACACGTGCAGGTGCAGTCTTGGTTATCAGTAGTCTTGTAAGGAAGAAACGACACTTTCAGTGAAAGTAATGCATCTTTATTGACCTTTTAATACATTTGAATATATCAACATATGTACTCCAATTATGGCTGTAGATTTCACATTCATTTTCTAGACTTCACAAACTTACCTTTACCTTCCACAGTAGACCTATACTCCTTCCAACCACCTTTCTAAACACACTTTAACAGCAGAAGAGTCACCACTTACGGTGCACATCATTGGATTTAATAATGCAGTATTATTAAATGCAGCACGGTCACCCACATGACAGAGTACACCACAGCCACTAAACTTATGACTGTATTATTCTAATTGCTTTAGACTTGGTGGCAGCCCAAAGATAAAACAGCAGAAGATCCCTGAAAGGAGCACAAAATAAGCTGCTACTCCTCCTAACAGTATTTAGATTAAAGTTCAAGTCACAGCTACTCCTAGCATTCACATATGGAATTTAACCCCATCTTCTTCTGTCATCACAAGTGAAGAGTGTTTTTCCCCTGTAAAAACAAGTTTGAGGGAGTTTAATATTGCTACTGGAAACGCATACAAGACAGCAAACATCACTGACAGTATGATGCCATCCTAGGAGTTGTGAACTGCTCTGAAACAAAGCTATTAGTATCACCCTGACACATCGCTCTGCTCCTGCAGCTGCAGATTGCTCTTATTACTCACATAATTAAATCAGAAAACATGCTTTTTGAAAGAGACATACTTCCTGCAGACATTCCCGAGAAACCTGTAGATTCATATGCCTCTAGTTTGGCAACTAAAAGTATTGGCCACGTATGTTTTCTCATAATCCACTATTCCCAGTGTGAGAAATGAGCAGTTAGTTGTACAAAGGACTCCATCCAGGCTCTTCAGTGAAGCACTTATTTCACTCTGTTCTTGGAAGAGCGGGTGCTTTAAAAATAGAACACCAAGCCTGTACCTTGATTTCAACACTCAGGCCTCAGTAGTACAGTCACTAAACATAAGTTGCCAAATCGGTATTATTCCCGCCCAAAACCTGATTTCAAAGAGCTTATTACCTAACGCATACCCAGTCACATACTTTTTTTGGGGAAAGATCTTCAACGGCAACAGATTCATCTCCGCACTTTCAGCTTCCGTGCTCCTAAGGACGAAAAAGAAACCAACTCGTTTAAAAACTAGTCTCTGACCGCTTATTGAGAAATAACGAGTGAAAAACAAACAATTCCCCAAAAAACAAAAGGGGAAGACGGCCAATCCCAGGGTGCCGCACACCTCTGCCGATATGGCCTGTTCCTTGCTACAGTCAACGACTAATACCCACAAGACGGTAGAAGTTTTGCCAATTAGCAAGGACCTGCTCTTCCATGCCTAGGAAGGGAGACAGCCACAGGCGGCTGCCC
>WKFP01014325.1:1077703-1113716 GCA_011057875.1 Pterocles orientalis | reverse complement strand
ATTTTCCCAACCGGCGGCCGCATCCTCCCTCCCCCAGGCCCTGTCCCCGCCATCGCCATCGCCATCGCCATCACCATCGCATAACGGCTCCCCTCCACTCCCCCTTCGCCTCGGGGCTTACCTGCCGCTCGCTCCGCTCCCCGGCAGCTCGGGCCGAACGACGCCTGTAGAAAAGAGCGCGACACAGTGCCTAACGGCTGCGCCGGCGCCCGCTCGGCGAGTACCTCAGGCGCGTACCTCAGGCGAGCACTGCCGTCTCCTCAGCCGTCTCCCCGCCAGCCCGCCAACGGTCGCCCCACGCGCCCAGCAACGGCCCAGGCGGCCGCGAGGCCGCCTCCGCGCGCACCGCCAGAAAAGGGCTGTACCACGCGGCGGGAGGGGCCGCCCCCGGGGCGCAGGGGGCGGGGCGAGGGGCGGGGCAGCGGCGCCTTGCGCGAGCGCCGGCAGCGGCCAGGGCCGGGCGGAAGCTGCGGTTGCGGGTCAGGTGCGGTGCGGTGGGGATGCGGGGCGAGCGCTGGCTGCAAACGGGATTAAAGCCTTCTCTTTGGGTTTCTGCTGCCGTCTCCGTCCCCAGGAGAAAACGAATTATGGAGCCTATGGGAAAGGGGCTGCAGGTGCTCCCTGAGCAGGGCCGTTCTGGCCCTGCACCATTTGTGTTCGCGAATTTCATTTCCACGAAGTCACTCGCGCTGGCTCCTGCCTTCAGCTCCTAACGTTTGCCTTCTGTTGCTAACGTGTATGTACTGTGTTTGTATACAAAGTTATGCATTTTTTTTTCCTACGGGAATAGATGAGAATTTAGCTGGAGAAAGGAGCTTTAGTGGGAGACAAGAGGAGATCCATTCCTGATGACTGAGGAGACAATAATTAAGATTTCTTCTTGGGCAAGAGAGTCCTTTTCTCTATCTCCTGAGTAACGCAGGTTATAGGATTTGAACTAGTGACTCTGCACCAAGCACCTATATCGCAGTTGAACGAGGCCACGTCCGTTTCATACCTTTTGGAAAAGATCTGATAGTGACCTTGTGCTACCAGACTCACAGCTCTCCTAAGCAGATAAGACATCCGAGCCATTAAAAGTACATGAGCCTTACTTCCCATCTGAATTTCTCAACAGGAAGAGAGGACCAGAGCAGAAGGGGAGAAAGAAAATTCTGTATTAAAAAAGAAGTAACCTGACAGAAACCAGACTGGTGGAGAATGAAGCTCACTGTATGCTTTTCAAAACCACCACCCTCAATTTGTCTAAATTCCTCCTCCATTCAGGGCTCCCTAGCCCTTTGTTTCAGCTGTTAATCACTTTCCTGTTCCTGTGATTTGTCCTTTGATGCTGACTATTGTGCTTTCTTCAACCATGTGGTCCACAGAGACAAAAAAGTGGCTTCTGCCTTTGAGCTCTACACCTCTGTGAAGATTTTAAGCAGCTTTTGCCCAGCTACATAGTACACTTTTCTGTTCTGAATTTGTTGATAACAGTGAGTTTTCCTTTGGACATTTGTACCATCTTTAGAGAGGTTTCTCCTAAGAAAGGTTTTCTTGTGTCTGTGTAGGCTGATGCATTGGCACAACTATTGAATTCCCAAGGCAAATAATTTGAATAAAATCTGCTTGTTATCTTAAAAATAGCAAGCTCCGGAAATGATTCTGTAGCACATTAGCAACTTCTGGCACAAGAAATAAAAAGTAAGCAGGAAGAAAAAGCAGTAAAACAAGCAGCTGCATAAAGCAGTAATATTCACTCACAGAGAGAGTAAGCAATATTTCTAATTTCTGAAAACATTTCATGCTGCTCCCGTGCTCCTAGATTGTGTTGTAGCCCAGTGTCAAGCTGCAACAGCTGCTAACAAACCTGGAAAAGGACAACTTTTGTGACCATAAAAATCACTTCCATACAGCACTATATTTTCTTATCAGAGTTTATTGTTGCACTTCAGATACCATGCCACTATCAGAATAATATCTATTTTTTATTTTAAAAAACTTTGAGAAAAATGTTTCCAGCAATTTTCATTCAATGTGAATGACAAGAGTATTACATCTATAAACATTGAAATATCTATTTAATTTCTTCCTGAGGAAGTTTCACATTTTTAAGCAATGAAAAAGGATATTCTATACAAGATAGTCTGCAAATCATTGAAACTAATTTTTTTTTGCACAAGTAGAACTGGGAAAATATCACAGTATTTTCAGGAATGTTTGCTCAAATAATTAAGTGAATTTGTATCAGGCTCTGAGTTTACACCCCTGCCCCCCCAACAGTCACACATTGATTTTTAATGCCACGGATGTCTGCAGAAAGCAAATTTCAAAATCAAAATCATATTTCTGAAAATAAATGTGAAGCTCACATCATCAAGCATTTGTTAAAGCAGTTTGCTTGTGCAGTTATCTACCAGGGGACAGAAACCATGGCTGTGTTACCAGCCACAATAAACCATCTGACTCTGACTAGCAATACAAATTTGTTGTAATGAATCAGTATATTTTTAAGAGTGCTAATACTGATAGTCTGTTTCTGGAAATCAAGCACTGATTGTAGGTGAGCTGTGAATAGAAGAGGTTAAACTTTGTCAGATAATTTATGTTGTGTGACTTGCATACTTAGCTGTACTCGTGCATCCTACGATTTGGGGAGTCACACATCTAGCTACTGTGTCCGTGCTTTGCTCAGACTCCATTCTTCTCTAAGTTGACTGCACATCAAACGTCATTCTGTTTTTTAGAGTATCCTGTTAAATGTCAGAACATATTTAAATAGTTCTGGAGGAAAAAAAAAGGAGGCTTCATACCATCTTTGTATAACAAGTAATAAGCAAACATCAGAAGTTCAGAACTGCAAAGAGCACCAGCAGTTTGCCTTTACCTCTCTGTTGCTTTTGTGCCTGAGACTAGCCCACCTAGCATACTCGAAGCTAATCCCACAGCACCTTTTCTAAAAATGCTAGTGTTTAACAGCTGCATCTCAACAGGAGCTTTGACTTCTGCAGATTCAAGATCACACCCTTTCAGGTACACACTTCTGGGGCCAAAATGTCAAGCTACTTTGTTCATGCTATTGACTCAGGTAACGTTACCTCAGGAATCCACTGAATATTTCTCTACGAACTCATTCATTTTGTTCCCAGTTTCCTCCCTTAGGAAGGGCACTGGGACGTACAAGAGCTCCACCCTGCTGTTCCTCATCAGGACCTGAGAGTCACCACGGCACTCCTTCTTGGAGGATGAGCTTTGTGTTTAGCTGCCAAACCCAGCCTAGTGCACCCAAACCCGAGGTTGTGCATGCGGGGGGCTTATCCCCCAGTGTCACACAGTGACTGCAGTTGGGCTGTTCTGCCTCATTACCAACAATCGCAGGGGGCTACTTCCATAGCTCAGAGAGGACTTCACAGAATTAGCCCACAGATCTGAGACATGTCACCTTGTCTGTTCTAATATTTCTGGAGGGACAGTGTGACCAGTGTGCACGTCCCCATCGCTGCTCTGTCCCTGACTGTCTGCTCATGATCGTTCTGCAGGGGTCTTGGTTTCCCAGAGAAAGAAGACAGAAAGGGAGTTCTTGAAAACGAAGGATGAACTATGAATGTGGCTGAAGCCCATTCCTCCTGCATGTAGGAGGCACTGAATCTGTGTGCTGAGGGTCCTCATGAAAACTTCGGGCACTTCACAGTGTCCAAAGTTTTTCCCGTTTTCTTCAATTTTACCATTGCTGCTCTGAAGAGCATGGAGTAACTGAGACAGCAGTGCACAAGGGAGCTTCGTGCAATCCCTGCAGATTTTTAAAAAATGTTTGAGTGATGTTATATCAGGTTATGTCAAGGCTAAAAACAATCATGCCAGGATGAAAACCCCAGGTATTTTCCCCAGTTATTCAATTCAGTTGTAACAAATTCATATAGATGCTTGCAGGACACATGAGCTGTCCATCGCATGGCAAGAATTTGCTTGTACAGAGGTTCAGAATCCAGGTTGTTTCTTTTATCAAATAAGAAGTATTTTAAGATAAGTCAGCTTTTGGGGCCGAATCCATATGACAGTGAGAATTTAAAGTGAAATGAAAATACTTATTCTGTCTAATAAATAATAAAAATGTTCATCTTAAAAAATGTCTACTCTAGTAGGTCCTCATCATTAATCATGCATATTCCCTTAGCAAAAATGTGCTGCGTAAAGAGTATTGTTATATACAGCAAATTTGTCTAGATTTTTTCTTTACAGTCCTATCAGAACCAGGTATTACATAGACAAAAATCAATAAATAATAAAGATTACCAGTTAGAGGTACAGTAAGGATCTCAACATCTTTTTTTCTATGTAGGGAATAACTGACTGGCTTCCATTCCATTACCTTGAAAGTTAAATTATATTATTATATAAATGTTGTAAAACAGCACTGAGACATATAAAGTTTTTCCACCATTTGATGCACATTTTTAACTATTAATCCTAAACCAAATTATTATAATATTACAGGGCTACTATAAAAAGCACTGCATTTAGTACTGTAGTTCTCTTTTGTTTTCACTACCTCTTCATGCCTTTAGAAACACTGAGAGCCAAAGCTCAGGGGAGAAGCATTAAGGCCATACTCAGCTGAAGTCTTCAATTATCTTCTTTGTCAAAATTTAAGTACTTTTAATTAGACTTTATCTCACATCTAAACAGATGCATTGCGAGATGTATCACATAAATGTAAGGCCGGATATTTGTTTTTTTCCATTATTAGAGTGTAACTTTCTGCCAGGATTACACAATGTGTTCAGGTTTGTTTTTTACCCTAAAGCTTATTCCTAATATTTAACAGCAAATATGTTTAAAATGTCTGGAACCAGGACCAATATTTTCATCTGGAAATCTGACAGATTTTTGCAGCTGATCTAAATTGAAGGTTACGGAAAGATGCTACAATTTTGGTCAGGTTGAGGGATCTTGGAATACACAAAGCATAGATTGAAGACAAATAAATTAAGGAAAAATTAGTGGTGCAAATTAAGGTGCTCTAAGTAGGAATCTGTTTCTGCTCTTTACCAGTTTTTCATTCAGTTTGGTGGAGTCACTCCTGACTCATTGCACTGCTTCAGTTTGGTTCCCAGTTGTTGAAGTGTAATACTGCTCATAAGGATTATATTGCAACTTTTGTGCTTCACATGTCCAATGAAATTTCTGTTCAGATAATGGCTGTATTCTGTATTTTGCCATTTCAGTCAGTACAAAATCAGACACAATAATTACGGACCAAGGCCCTTAATGCCTTGTAAAGGTATGTTGTTACAGGCTATAATCACATTTCTTGTTTGTTTAGTTGTTTTTTTTCTACATGGCTTTTGCCTGTGGCTTCCAGATTTTGTTCCATGCATTTTGTTGCTGTGCACAGCTAAATCATATATAGTAACTGTACTCCTCACCCTTGTTAGTATACACTTTGGGTATTAGCAAGCTGATTCCAAAGGCAGAAGTACACTTGGCATTTTGTGCTACATTAAGTTTTCTTATTTTATGTAAGACAATAATCAAATAGTAAGAAAAACTGTCAGCAGTCTAACAATGGGCTACAAAACCTACATAAGACATAATACTTGTAAACTGATACATAAAAATGTAAATATTTCCCATGGAATCGGACAGGTCATGTATTTCTGAAGCTTATACCAGTTGTAAATAACTTCCACATATGTGCACAGTAGTCCACAAGTCCACGTGCCCAGAAATGTTTATGAGAAAGATTTGGCCCACCAGAGCTCTAAGAAACACATGTATTTTCACGATCCACATGCCAGCATATGGAAACAATTTCTAGCTTTTACTTTTTTTTGAAGAGGTATATCTTACAAGACCTTCTTGGTAGCCACTGGAGACTTTAGGTACAATGACTGAAGCATGGAAGAGAGAGATTTCAAAAGGCCTTTTTTCAGTGCTATCTTACTTTCTGTAGCTCCTGTCTCAGCCATGATGGCAGGGGTTGTCCCAATTTGTGTAGGAGTTTTGACAGTTCCACATTGTGATCTCTGTAGTAGCTTGACAGAAAAGCCCTGCACTGATGGATACAAAATAAGATATTTTTATTTAATAAAATGCTGTACTGCAGTCACTGTGAATTCAAAGTTTGTTTTACCTGTGTCAAAACTTTACTTTCTCTTACGCAATTTATATTGTTTTATGCTATCTACTGCATGCAAGTTTAAGCTCTTCAGTTAGGAGCTGAACAGTAAAAGATAACTTCAAGAGAAACAAAGGTTGTCCAAAATTAACATGGAAGTCAAAGCAAAGGATCTGATTCTACCCTCAGACATTCATCTAAATTAAGAATCACACTGAAGCTGATGCAGTTACTTTGTATTTACTGGAATGTGATTGAAATGAAAGCTCCTAAAATATCTTTGTATGTAGGTGTGTATCAATTAGTATAACCCCATTTTCAGAAGTATTTAGAATTGAAAAATACAACAATAAACACACACAGTTTTGTCTTCTCTCTGGTCAAAAGCCTTCTCACCCACTGATTTTATATCAGTATGATTCTACTGATGTAAAGTTACTTATAATGTGAGAAAAAAATCCCAGCTTATTTGCCACATTAATACTTACTGCTGTTCAAACTGTAAATTTTTATTTGCATTCTAGCCAAGCTAAATGAAATGGGAATACAGGATGGAATAAACACAAAAGTTACAGCTAGAAGGGGAGACAAACTGCCCTTGGGTACAGGCTGCAGCATTTGATCTGATTGAAATGTCTTCATTTGAGCATTTGTCTGGGAAAGGCATGTATAAAATTCACAGAAACAGAACCTAATCACTCTTAAAACTGTATTTTATGAGAGTCTGCATTACCTGTTATGGTCTAACTACTCTCAAAGACAAGGGATCAGACTTAAATACACATATCTGATCATGACTAAGAAAAAACATGCACTGTGGAGCCTCTGCTGCTTAAGTCACTTGGGTAAAGGGGACAGGTTTCCAAGTGAATTACAGGGGTGACAAGATTTAAAAGTTGTTTTTTTAACAACTTAAATTCTTCACATTTGAAATAAAGAACTGAAGAAGTTGATGCACTCCACAACTATCTTCAATGTTTCACTTGTAAGGAAAGGGAGTAAAATAATTAATGTCTACTTAAATTTGTCTTCTCTCCTGCCTTATGATTTTGCCTGTGTGCTGTCCCATATGTGGCAACTGAATCCCTGTATAACGCCAATAAGCGTAATGATTTACCTCAGAATCCATAGGAGGGTATTTTCTACCTTTGCTCTTCCCAAGACACTTGGTTTTTCCTTCTTCCAAGAGCTGACACCAGAAACCTTTATGTGAGTCGAACCTGAAACAAATATTTTGTACCCTTTCAACACAGAAACACAATAGAGTAAGTTCCCATACTCTTAAAAGCTTTTTTTTTTTGCTCTGGTAAATTGTCATTTCAGGAGAAATGGTGGCAAGCAAGTGGGGAAATAGAGAAGCTGAGGAGAGTTAAGAGGCAGAAGGTAGTAAGAATTGGCTACAAAGTGTGAACTAGAAGTAAATAAAGAGAAGAAAGAAAGGAGAGAGGCAGGAGCCACCACTAATCCTGGAAAGACTGAATCTTACAATGTATAAGCCGTGAAATGCTGCAAGGAAGATGCATCTCTCAAGTTTAGACTGAAGAAGTGGGTACCTGCTAATAGTACAATTAGGATCCAGGCTATTCTGAAGATTCCTGTTGGGGCAGAAAGATTTAGTATGGGCAATGATACTGGTATATGGTGTTTGTCTTCATTAGATCAAATCAAATATAATAACCATAATAATAATAAAGTGTATGCATTCTATACATGCTAACATGTATCATTCGGTCACATATTTCGGAGCATGTTTTGAGGATTACATCATGCCTTCAGAGAATACATACCTAGTCAACAGAAAGCAGGCATGCAGAATACAGGCAGGGCTTTTGCTTGCAACACAGACACAGGTAACATCTGTCTTCATTGTGTAAGACATACTATAGTTAGGCAGTACCAATAGGAAGTAACTTATTTAGTGAACAGCTACATTGGTTGGAGCAATTGGTTTAATTTTCTCTCCTAGAGAACTTTTGCAAGCTAAGATGGAAAGCACTTCTTCCAGCTGGACTTACTTTGTTTTCATCAGTGCAACGCAACCATGAACAAATTTTTCTTCTTAGTTATCTTTGTCCACTGTGTAGAAATGAATCTTAAGATACCTAGCCTACAGTTCACTTCCCAATCTTTCACTCTAAATCTGGTACATTGGTATACCAATATACACATAATATATAATATTGGAATATCAACATAATGGCCTTGCAGACTGTTACAGAATTGGAAGCCACAAAACACTTTTGAGTTCTTTGGAGAAGGATACACAAATATTTGTGTTTTGTTTCACATTGTTCTATTGCAATCTTGTAATTACAAGCAAAAATATATTGTATTTTATGTACCTTTTGTATAAAACATGCCAGAATAAATTAATTTAAAGAAAAATTAACTACTGGTGTAAATAAAGTGACATCAGCTAAGGGGACAGATTGGTCTTGGTGCATTTTAATGGAACACGTCACAATTTCTGTGAACATTACCTGTTTTTGAGGGCAGACATGAAGGAAAATGCATGCTATAGCATTAGAAGCAGATGGGATTAATTGGCAGTATCCAGGCAAAAGGATACTTCAGTATCAAGGCCTTGAGTAGAAAGCAAATATATTTTCAATTGACTTAAAGGGCCAAATAATCCCTGAAGTTAAGTCTTTACGATGAACTTGATTCTATCTTATGAAAGATGAAAGTCTGTTTTGCTACCTGGGCCATAAAAAGGAATACAGTAAAACTAGGTGAAAGCATTGAACAGAGAAATGTCAAGGAGATAAAAACATTATTTTGTGAGAGCCTCCTATAAGGACAGATAATAACCTTCAGTTCAAAAGAGTAAACCTAAGGTTACCAGTCTTATTTTTAGGACAATCAAATCTAAATGTCAGAATCGCAAGGATTTGTGTACACATATATTTATGACATACAGAGGGGATGTTACATTCCTGACTGACACTGTTGAATCTTTCTTGCAGATAATGTCAAAAATGAAGAGAAACTAATTCTCTTTCCTTCCTGTTTATGTCTATCAGCATTCCATGTTCCATTTACCTATGGAAATAAAATTCCCTTCTATTAATCCAAAATTCATATGCAATTCTCTCAAAGCAATACCTACTTTTTCCATTTGTCAGAGGTTTAATTCTTTAACAGTCAGCCTCCACACTGAATGGCTCAGTGTATGTTTCACAGAAAATCTAACCCTGAACCGTGTTCTTTGCAGACACTGAAGAACACAACCTCCTGACAGCTCAATGACAGTGAGAAGTATGAGAGGCTTTATTTTGCAGTGAGCTTACTTAGAGACTAACTAGTATTTTAGGAATGTAGCAACATGTGAAAATGATGATTAAATTAACTCACGTTAGGGCTTCAGAGTAATTATAATGAGGAGAGACTCCCAGAAATTTCTGTACTTCATCCATTACAGTAGATGGGTCAGTTCTCAGCTGCTGTCCATCAATAATTAGCAACTACAACAAATAAAATAAATGAAAGTTCAATTGAAAATTCATTATTTTGAGCTTCAAACTGAAACTCCCAGCTCTGTCAAACTCATTCACTATCTGGGGAGAGCTGCCTCAGATAATTGGTCCAGTTGTATTTGTCATCATCATTAATGAGCTAGGAGCAGGGTAAATGGCATGTTAATTAGATCTGAAATTATATTAAATTGGAAGATGTTGTGACAACAGAGAAATAGCAGTGAAGGACCTAGAAAGGTAAGAAATATTGGCAGGAAATTGAATGAGACTTGTCCAGACAAGAAAAAAAGGTAATAATGTCTAGAGAAATAACCTGTAATTCTCATAGGCACACACATGTACATGTTAGAGTAATGTTTTAGAGCTTATCACTGGAAATAATCAAAAAGCCAGAAACCATTAGGCAGATGTTAAGTGAAATGTGTTACTTCTAGACCCATACAACAATACATAATTGTATGAAAAAAACTTTTTTGAGAATATTAATAAAGGAAAACGCTACAAGGACCTTAAAGCAAGGACGTAAATAGATACAGAACATGCAGTAAGAAAGCCAGGTACTGGTAGGTAATTTCTTTTTCTTCTTTTCAACTACTTGTCCATATACACACTCACAGCAGGCTACTTCAGACAGGGCCTCGTTTACCTGGAGGTGAATCTTTAGGGAAACAGAGACTACCTGAAAATTTGAAATGTGGTATCAAGCCAAAATGACCCACCAACGGTGCAGCAAGTTTGGGTCCTTGTGACTGCTGGAAGAGAAACCAGGTCCCAAATGGATTAGTTAAGTATTGACTTCCTGCCTTGGGAAAAGCTCTACTTTTTCCATCATCCTTTAGCGATGAAAAGGAGGGGGTAAATAGATTTGCAGAAGGTTCAAACATTTCTTTCTTAAAGCACAGCTGAAGCTTGTTGTTATATTTCTGCGCAAGCAGAGAGAGTAAAATCATATGAATTGCTTCCAGGATTGGGTGAAACTTAGAGGTTTGCAAGACTGTGAGGTTTCAGAGTGTAATCAAAAGGGAGAAAATGTCTTTTCTTTTGAAAGACTGGTCTTTGGAATTACCCATAAATAGAATGTGGATTTAGAGATGCAGATTAGTGGAAGCATCAGGCTGTTCAGAAAGCAGTAGCTCATCCAGAAATCTTTGCAATTAGATGCATGAGGACTGCATGAATCCAAAAACAAACCTCTGCTTTCCTAAGACATAAGCCTTGAGAATAGGCCTTAATGACTTCATAGCACCGATGTCAAAAAACCTCCCAAATGGGGGATATTTCCATCTGAAAGAATTGAGTTTTTTCTCTTTGCAACTGAAAAAACATGTAAAGAGAAATATCTGTGCCATTACCACTTCTGCCACCCCCAAAAAGACACAAAAGAGGAAGTTTCACCAGTGGAAATTCATTCGAATCCCTGACATTCCCAGGGAGCAGTAACAAAAAATGCTCCCCCTCAACCTTCTGGGAGGCTGTAAGGAACTGAGGCAAAATTTTTCCTTACTTGTACTGATTTATTCATATTCTGATCTCAGGAAGATGTGATTTCATGAAATTCCTCCAAATCTAAGGCATTTCATGTATTCATGAGGTAGAGAAATTAAAGAGTGTAATTTTTACAAAGTAGTTTTATATGTAATGAAAATACTACAGATGAAGTATTTTGAGTCACTTTGCAGTGTATTGATCATTTTACTGTAATATTGCTGACAGCTGAAGAGATGGCTTAAGTCCCTGCTTTTCCACTATACGTGAGTTACTGCACGTCCAGAAGTCACCATGGTGGGAGAGGAGCAAGAGAGAGAGTCTGGAGAACAGAACAGCTTAGAAACCACCTGAGTTCTTCAGCTTCAGACAGGTCATTTAATGACACATGTGACAAAAAAAAAAAATCACTTTATTTCCTATAGGGCTGGCGCATCAGCATTATCTTTTGGCTCATGAGGGAGTTCATCATGATAAGTCCTCTTTTCTTCTGCATGACTGCATTGTAGCAATAAGGTGTAGGTGGGAAATTACCTTAGAGGCATGAGCTTCCTGTACTTTTAGAGATCTGTCTTGGTAGTCAGATAAAATAGGCCTTTTTGTATGACTCATGAAATAATAAATTAAGTAAATAAAAATTCTAAACATCTGGACCCCAAATCTGCAAAGTAGTCCAAGATTTGAAATTCTTACCATGTAATACAAGTGTGCTGTTACCACTTTTCTAATGAAAAGGAGAATTTTACCTGTCCCTGTTGCTACTTACACTTACTGTATGCCTGCTGGCTTCATAATTGACTGCAACTCAGTCACACATGTAGACACTCTACAATTTACAGAGAATTAAAAATTATAAATAGCCTTAGATACTCTAGGTTAGACAGAGCTCATTTGGCGAAAGAAGGCTCTAATTTTTTTTTAGCTAAGACTATATTTTAAGCTGTGATGCGTTCAGGTCTTCCTAATGTAACTGTTTTATGCTTCAGCAATTCCTTGAACTTGCTGGTGAGTTTGGATACGGTCTGCTGTACGCTGCTGCTTTTGCAATGCAAGTGAATCCCTCGTACCTGTACAGAGAAACATAAGGCTACCACATCTAGTTCCTCACCATGGCTGTGGGATGTAAAATCTGGCAAAAATCTGTATGATAATACATATTGTTGAATATTCATGGATTACTTTTGGAGAAAAGCTAATAAAAGCATAATGAATTTAATATGAGTATCATGATAATACAGTATTGTGAATTTCATGAAGTCTGCACGGCTGGCCCAAAAGAGAATATGTGGAGAATAAAACCAACTGGATGCATCAGAGCTTCCTTGGCACACTCTGGGAAAACAGAAGGTGCAGACTCCAGCCAGCTTGTCTTAGCTAAGCGAGTCCGGGATAAACAGAAGGTTCAGACTGCAGCCAACCTCCCTCAACTAAAGTAATCTTTAAATGTTGAGTGGGGAGTAGTGCCAGACATACTGCTAATGTCAGAAAAATCCATTCCAGAAATAAATCGACCAAGGAGATACTGATCATGTGATACTCCCTGCCTAGGTTTTGTACATCAGATGATGTTCAGGGCTTAGGATGTGCATCTTTTGAGGCTTGACCTTACACAGGACCAGAAGGAGGCTAACAATTTGTATGTTATATCACAGAATCACAGAATGTTAGAGATTGGAAGGGACCTCGAAAGATCATCTAGTCCAATCCCCCTGCCGGAGCAGGAACACCTAGATCAGATCGCACAGGAACTCATCCAGGCGGGCTTTGAATGTCTCCAGAGAAGGAGACTCCACAACCTCTCTGGGCAGCCTGTTCCAGGGCTCTGTCACCCTCACCGTAAAGAAGTTTTTTCTCATATTCAAGTGGAACCTCCTATGTTCCAGCTTGAACCCAATGCCCCTTGTCCTCTCACTGGATGTCACAGAGAAGAGCCTGGCTGCTGCTTTTGGGCTTCTAAATGATTGTTGTGATTTGTTTTGCAGAAGCAGCTCCCAGCTGTAACGTGCTAAGACATGACATCCCTAGCAATGTCAACCAACTACTTAGAACATGGCTATAAATAATCACAATCAATGTCTTAAAACACGCTCTAGTATATAAAGGATAGTACTGAGGATGAGTATTCAGTAGGCAAGACTTTTACGAAGGTAATATTTTAGGATATCTTATATATAAAATATTAGGATGTCAAGTTACAGTTTTATTCACCTGATAAGGTGGGAAGTAAGTTAGCCATCTTTCAATATGGATAGCATACCATCCGGGTGCTAGGCATCTCTTTTGGAGAGCTCTAAGATCAGATGGGGCTCGAGGTCCAGCTGTGATCACCTGATAGAAGCTGAATTTTAGAGCTGCAGGATCTTCATGTGATCGTTGATGCTGTAAAAGAAATTACATTGCTGGAACTTTACAGACCAGAAAAGCTGGGAAAGTAAGATAAAACTGGGTGGTCTTATTGACCTGGCCTTACTGACCTTGCCATGAGTGATTATTTACATTGCAAGTTACTTAAAGTTAAGAAGTCCTCATCTGTATTAATTTGTTGAAAATGCTGGAATAAACATTGTTTGTATCAAAAAATATTCTTTATATTAAAATAAATCAAAAGATAGACTAATACTACCAATAACAAAATGGAATGTATAAATATTTATTTTCAATAAAATGCATATCAGGTTTTATACAAATGAATCTGGCGTAATAAAAACAAACGGTAAGAAACTCTGTTCCTATTAATTTCATATTTTCTTTTTCCAGCTTACACGCAGAAAGGCAAATTTGAACACTGGTATTTAAGAGGATCATTGGATAATTCATCTCAGAAGGGATCTCAGCAGGTTTCTAGCCAAGCACCTTTTCCAAAGCAGGGTAAGCTGTGGCATCAGACTCAGGGCTGTGATTACTTCTCACCATAAAGTAATACAAAATATGTCCCAGAAGTTCTAAAAACTTTATTCTCTTCGTAATTTTTATTTTATTTTTTAAAAAGGTATCTTTATTTTACCAAATTCCTGTTGAAATCTGTGGACCAGAAAAACAAAAATTTCTTAATCTACCTTGTACTTTGAGCATGAACTAGATAACTGCGATAAACTAATTTTTGTATGAGCTTATAACATAAATTAGTCAAGTAAATAAGCATTTTTACATGCTTATATTACATGTAGACTTTTGAAAATGTGGTTTCTGGTATTTTAACCTTTGAAAGGTTTTCAGGTTTACATTGATGGACACCCTAGCCCATGGGTAGTCACATATGGTGCACTGACTGACCAATAAAAGCTTGTATTATCCAAAACCTTCATGTATATATATGCTGAAAGCATATACAGGGAGTATTCAAAGTGGAAAGCTTCATTTGCGCCTGCCTGTGTTCTTTAAAGTGCATACCTGATACCAGGAATACGCTCGATCAGATGGATCAATGAGGATGGTGATGATCTTGGCCTTGGGGATGAGGGAAGCAGCTCGTTTAGGGGCTTCCTCAGAATGGAAATAGTTGGCACTTTTCTCAAAGAGGAAGTCAGTGGTGACATTGGAAGGAGTGGGGAAGAAATCCATGTACCTAGGAAAGCAACATCACTCTCAGAATTGCTTAAAAGTCACAGAAAGGTTGACAAATCTGTTAAGTATATTTTATATATAATAATCAATTCAAATAATAGCCTAATTGCCAAATAAAAGCAAACAGAAGTTTACATGATATTTTTGATCATATTTTACTTGGTATTAGCTTTCTTCTCACTACATATAACTAGACATTGCAGCTATTTTTTGGTAACTGGATGAAAATGTTACAATATTCACGTATCTGCCAAAAATGAGTGAATTCTCACTTTTTAGTCATAGCAAACTCCTATCAAAGTCAAAAGTAGAAAATGAATTTTCCAACTCATTGCTGACATCAATTACAGTGTAATACTGTAAGAAAAGTTATTAATTATCAGAATTGTTTTTATTAAAAAGAGAAAAGAGATTGTCAATGTGGGGACCACCCCCCCGCCCCAGCTTCATCAGGTAAAAGGTTTCTAAGCAGTTACATTTTTCACTTATTGGTCTACAAGTCACTTTTTTCTACTACAAATCTGCATAGCTACTGCTAGTCTCACATGCTAGATGGTATGTAAAAAAGCTGAACTATGAGGACAACCACACAGTACAGTATGAAAGGCTGTCACTGCCCTGCTAGTTTATATCTGAGAATATGAAACTGTTTCACAGACTCTATTTCCCAAAAATATTAGGGCTGATTTGATGAAAATAATGAAGCTATACCAATTTCCTCTCACAAATGAAATTATTAGAAACTAATGACCCAACCTGACTGTGTGACCTCAGAATGTTTTACCAGAACATAAAAGCAAAGTAAAAGGCCAGCTTTGAAAGAGGCAATAGGCACTAAAGGCAGGTCTGCTCTGTATCACGTATGGTGTCATTATGCTGTTGTACTGAAGCCCTGGTAGTAGACTCAGTAAAATACAAGGCAGTGAGGACTTCAACCTTAGAAGGAAACACAACATTAAATATGGTACTACACTGAATTTTGGAAAAAAGTTAATTGATGCTTTAAATAACATGCCAAATTTGGAAAAAAATTAGAAGTTGATGTGGTGTCAGTGCAAAATGGTAAAGAGATCAGACCAGGTGGGATATCAAGAGGTTATAAAGTTTAGGCTCGTTATTATTTCTGCCTAGCAGAACTGCAGAACTGTTGCTCAGTAACTTATCCATGAGACAATTATTAAACTCCTGCCATATACATCTATACCTCTTTCAAGCTGGCAATGCTGAAGTTGCTGAGGTCCTAACAGGTGAAAGAACCGTTTCCTGCCTCTGTAGTTAGCCTTCGTCTAACTGTAAGTTTGGACAAAGACTAAGTCAGAATCAGCTCTCGAAAAAAGCTATACCTCCGTAACCACAAAATAAATTAAACTGATTGTTATTTGTGAATACTCTTGCCTTGAAAGAATCCTAGGCAATTAATGGACTAATGAGGAGAGACCTTGTATCTAATTAACATTTGGTAAGCTCATTACATGCCAGCATTAAAATACCCTATCAGCCTGAAAGTCTGAGAGATTTGTCTGACAGACAGAATGCAAATCTAAGTTAAATAAATACACCAATAAGTAGTTCTGAGTATCTAAAACTTAACTGGGAGAACCTGGCAGAGGCAAGTGGGGCATGTAGCGCGGCAGTACCCATAGCCAAACGGGTGCTGTAGAGTGAGAACCTGACGAAAGGATGCACCTGGTCTATACACGCTGACCACTGTGTTAAGATGAAGGTAATTCAGCGTGTCTAGCAGACATATTGCATCTGCATGTTAGGGAAGTGGATACGGCAGGAGGAAATGAGAGAAGCAGCAAAGTGGTCTTCTAGCAACATGAAAACATTGATTTTGTGGAAGAACTGACTCACTGTCCTTAGGCTGTCTCCACCAGTGTGGATATGCTATGCCTTACTTGCATGTCATCTCTGACTTGAAAAGTGGTAATAACAGCAAGGAGTCAGCTCTCTAATTTCCAGTTATTCAGCTGGTGTCTCTGTATTGGTAATAACTGGCTGACTCACTACACTTTGTAATAAGAATCTGCTGCAACAATTATAACTCTGTAAAAACTAAGTGACTTCAAAAGAAATTGGATCTGACATATCTGCACTAAGGCTTTATAACAGCGTTCGTTCTCGTCATTTTATGGATTAATACAAAGTCAAAGACAATACAACTATTTTCCCTTAAACTGGGGAAAAAAAAGGACAAAATATCAATAATCCTTGACTAGTGGTCCCCAGCCGCTACAGTATGTTATTGCTTTTCATCTTACAGTATTTTATACTGCAGCACTTTCTGAAAGTAAGAGAAATCAAGAATGTAGGTATGTCCAGTGATTCCCCGGTAGCCATAGTGAACAAGGCAGCAGTGATACCTACTCTTTTTTAACACCACTTACTACCTCTACAGAGACACTAATGTTCTCCTAAACACCTGATCTTTGAAAAAAAAAAAAAAAAAAGAGAGGCTTTCTCTGTCCCCCTCTCACATGACTGCCCCTTCTAAATCCTATTTAAAGGGAAAATTGCCTCTCTCTGATATTACCTTTACTTTTCTTAAGAAAAAAGCTTTCTAACAGGAACATAATGTTTGCCTCCATATATCCAACTAACAACCATTACTGTCCCAACTTCCGAGGCATGTATAGTAAAAAAATACATATTTTGTTACTCTTTTTGCATATATTAATATTTGGATTTCACAACAAAACCTCACAATAGTGCATTTATGACATTCTGTAGTAAGTTTATTATCCACTTCCATTTATTTATCATTTTAGAAGAATACTGGTTATTTTTTATTGCACTCTCTATAAAAACATTTAATGTTACCAACAGTAATGTAACTTTTCTATTTTTTCACAATATATAAACTTTTATATTTATACTAATAACCCATCTTACCAATCAATCCCCCTGTGGTAGTTATTTCTATTAAAGAACTGTACCTCCTCAAAGGTTTTTGGGCTGGGGGAGTTACTAATGATGGAAGGATGCATGATCAGGAACAAATATAAGGCTGTGGTACCTGCAAATAGGATAAAAGTTCAAGATTAAAAAAAAAAATAACACTTTTTTGGGGGGTCATGCCGGCAGATGGACTAAACCAGCTTTACTCCATTTCACTTCGGTGAGGGGATGCTGATTTATGTCACCTAAGAATCTGTGCATTCTGTGCTTTTAAAATGAAGACATGTAAAGAACTGTAACATAAACTGAAGTGCCAATGCTGAAATAGTTTTTTCATACTTTTAAAAACCTGTGTTTTAAAAATAATTATTGTTTTTTATGAGACGGTCACAAAAAACAATTTACAAATCTTGCACTCCGTAGCTATTGGGGATTGGTGAAGATGAAAGGAAGCACATATCCAATTTTCTGACTGCAGAGACGAAGATTAACCATTAAGTTAATTTATAAACTTCTGCAACCTTGCAATTCAAACCATCCATTAGAAACTTCTTGACTTGAAGTAAATGCCATGAAATAACAAGTTTCTATAAAGAAGACACTTGTAGTACAGACGAGAACTTGCAGTTAAGCATCTACATCATTTGAAAAATAGCTGTCCTTTCCTTCTTCAGCTTTGACAGGATCTTGTGAATCTTGCTGATCTCTTTATCGGTGTTACTCATTTTGACATAAAGGCAAAAAAACCTGACACGCACCTGAACCCTGCATTTTCAAAATGTGTACTGTCTATTGTTGTAACTTAAATTATTAAATTATATTTGGGTGATGTCTGAAAAGAAAAAAAATGCTATTACATGATCAAGATGTCTACAGATCACTCTGAGTAAAAAGTAATTAATGGGTATAATTATTTGAACTTACACATAGCCCATCTTGTTAAAATACAATAAACTCTCACCAGTTTTCTGGGGTCCTACAACCAAGAATTTTGGTAATCGATCACAGGTTTTTTCTTTAGACCAGATATCTCTGTGCCGTTTGTCATCACAGGGATTCTAAAATGGAGAAGAACAACTATGAATTTCACTGGTAATCACACCTAATAACGTTCTTAAATTATATTTACATAAAATACCAATTTTTCACCAATGTACAAATATTGTTACCAGAAAATACTATTTTCCTTTATGACAGAAAACCACTTTATATATTAAAGAAGTATTTCAGTGATGCAGGAACTGTATTTGTTTAACACAAGTGTTTGTGTTTTTTTTGGTTTTTTTTTGAGAATAGTCACTTTCAGACAAGTATGTTGACAAAATGTGGTTTTCATTCTAACTCATTGCTACATATATAGCTACCCAGCTACCCAACAGACCCCAGGACAAGGTAATTTCTCCTATGAAATGTCAGTATGTTCAGCTGAATTATGCTGAAGACAAATTTGATCCCACATACTTAAGATGTGGGAATCATTCAAGATCAATTGATCAATTACATACAAATTAGGAAGACTCAAAATTGCTGATGAGTTCTCCAATTACTGACTTTTTCTTTTACATTACTGTACAGCTACCACCGTATACATGCTGTAGTTTTTAAACTAAAATAGTGAATGAAGGATTTCCATTCGCAAATATATACTCTGATCCTCCAGTTCAAATCAGTACATAATATTGAATCCTGTTTTTTTTATGTGCTGCTTTACAACTGAGGTAGTTTAAATTTGTTTCAGAAATGCTACTTGCAAACAATTTTTTGACACCTGTTTGGCAGTACTGCACTGAGATGAAGAGAATTACCAATCTTCTAGGTTAAAAAAAAGTAATTATTGAGATTCATTTGAATTAGAGACAAAATACATCACATTCAATATGTTAGTCACTGTTACTTACAAATTTCTTTGCTAAGTATTTTTCATTTTTGAAGTAATTTGGCTACAGGCTAATTTCCGTTTTTTAAATTCATGCTCTCTTAACATTATGCAAAATTCTTGACATTTTTTCCCCTAGTTCAATGTTTTATTCAGTAACAGCATGAATTTCAAGCTGTATATTTAAGTCCAAATTTGCAAACTCATACTCAAATTCGAAGTTGAATATCCAATTCTAGACAACATTTGAGTAAGCAATCTTAAATACATTTTTATGTTTGATTTAGTAAAGCTTGCTCCTTAGAATATTTCTACCAAGTCACCTCAAAAGGATGACATCTGGGATACATATTATCCGTTCAGGGATCTACAGCACTCAGACATTCCACTGAATTGGTTAAACTGTCTCTGAGTGTGTCCAAAAAGAACATTTCCTACATTTGTAAAAGCAAGTAAAGTAACAAATAAAACAAATTAAAGATAATTTTAATTATACATATTAATTTCACAATCTTGCTATGGGGATTTAAGTGACAGGGAAAACAATTGCTTATGCTGAAGCTTCAGTAAGCTGTCTTATGGAACTAACTAGTGAATCTAAAAACATTATTGTTTATCACTACAAGAAACCCAAACAAAGAACTTCACAAAAAACACCATCAAGATGAATTTTTTTCTGATCTCTTTATCAGCAAACCTGCCTACCTGCCACAGAGGGTCCTTTTGCTCGGGGAATAGTTCAAAATACTTGTGAGCCAGTTGAACTGGAGAAAGAGTTTGCAGTCGCAGGTTTGTCCAGGTATGAACAAAGTTGGCCAGATTCACAAAGGTGTATAACCCCAAACGGTCATTTCCATAATTAGACAAATGCGTCATGAAGATGCTAATCTTTAGAAAACAAAATAAAGAAAGCAGACATTGACTCTTTGTGTCAGTAGATGGCAGTGTAACCACAGATAATATAAATTTAATTTCCATTTTGCTGTTATTTAGAGCTGCAAGACTTTGATCCCATCCACACAGATCTTACTGTCCTTTCTCTTTGTTGAATTACATCCTCCTTCTCAAACCAACTCAATGCAACTGATGAAGAAAATTGCAGAATATGTACTGTGAGCTCTGTGTCAACAATCCTACCCTGGGCTTGTAAAATATTTACATAATCTTTATGTAAATTCACTTAATGGAGAATACAGCAAAAACAATAAATGCGATATTAAAATTGTGAACTCTGTTTTCATGGAAGAGTAAAGAAGTCAGAGACAAAGAGGACAGCTGACCACTACTGCTGCGATACAAATCTTGTTGATCCAACTGTAAGGTTTATACGATAAGTAATTTATCTCTTCTACAAAGCTACTCTTCAAGCATGAGGCAGTCAGTCAAATCATATGCAGAAACAAAAGAAAATCTGAAATGTGATTGAGCGCTTTCAAATAATTGTACATAAAATACTCCTAAATAATAAAAAAAAGCTCAATACCCCATTAGTTGTAACGCTGCTTGTATTTTGCTCTTCCGACATTTTACTGTGAAATTGCTACTCAGATAAATCCTCCCCACTACATCCCTTGGTCCAAATGCACTCTCACAATCCCAGTGGAAGCAAGAGGTGCCATGAGGGTTTCCTACAGGAAGGGCACATTGGGATGCATGTGAACTGTGCTGATGGGTGAAGCAGGAACACGCAGACTGCAAGGATGGTCTCCCAGGGACTAAGGAAGGGCTGAAGACTGAAACCTGTTTTGCAAAATGATCTATTTTCAAAGTCATTTTTCACTGATGAAACAGTCTCTTCTTATATTAATCTGCGAACTTTTGCCTCTCTAGCAATGATTTTTTAAAGTTGTTTTTTTTTTAAGTAAGAGAACTCTCCCAAGATAAACTCTCCAGACTCATTTCCATTAAAATATTAGAAACATTACACTCTTTATAAATAAATCTGCTAATGCCATGAATTGGCAATTTCTATTTAAAGTAAAACTTGATGTAAGCCACTTTAAAAAGAAAAAGGCTCATCATGACCGTAATAAAGAAATCAGTTCAGGAACTGAAGTTTTGTAAAGGAATTCCAGCCTTCAATTTAAAAAGGAAAAAGAAAAGAATAAAACGTTGGAATCTACAGCTGTATTCTTTTCTTTCAGAGTATTTAAAACATTGGTTTCCTTTAATATAAAATGTTCCAAGCTATTGAACATCTATTTTTGAACATCTAACTGTAACACTACAGAGTACTTGCAATGAACGAACACAGTACATTGCAGAAAATTAGTTTTATTAATAATGTTATTTGCACACCTCCTGGCTTATACAGTAAAAGCTGAGGGCTTCAGTTTGTCTGACAAGTAAAATTAGAAGATACTCAGTGATAAATCATTAAGATAAAATCTTTCTTTTCAGATAGGAGTGAGATTTAAAAAAACCAAACTCAACAACTCCCTTTTAGGCAACCAACAATAAGCATTTTGCCAAATGTATAACCTTTTCAAGTTTTCTTTTTTCTTTCAGTTCCAAAAGCAGAAAAAGACCAGCCATTGGACTGCCTGGTTCTCAACAAAGATACAATCAGAGTGCTTCCATAAAAAAAGGTTAACTTGTTTTCCAGACAGTCTTCTTCTTTCCTACACAGGGGTTGACCTCCGACATTCATAATGTCAGTTCACCTCCTGGCAGCTCTTTACCTGCCAACAACAGCAGCACTGCACTGGAAGAAAAAGCAAGAGAACTTGAAAAGATTGCTAGTTCGGGGAAAATATGTTTTGTTCTTTCCCTGAAGGGAATATCACTGTACTTTTAAGAATGTTAGAGTGGAATCTGAAAAATCGATCGGATGTATCATCATAAATAATTTCCAGCATATGAAACTGTGCCAGTGAAGGGGAAAATATATCAGAGACCTCAATTCCCATCTTACCGTTATTTTTTATGCCAAATACTTTACGGTTAATTATTTACTAGAAAAAGAAAGATGATCAAATACTGGTTTAAAACACAAATGACTAAATCTTTTAAACAAGTCCGTATTTAGTGTAACCATGTTCTAATATACAGCTTTACATAGTAGAAAAGGTCTCCTTTACTCTTATGCAGCATCAAAAATACTACAGACCAGCTGAGACTACCTTCCAGGAAAATTTGAACAAAAGTTTTCCCCTTCCTGTTGATACTGCACAAACAAATTCCTAATAAAATCACTACCATTACCTGTGAAAAAATAGCACAATCCTGTGCTTCCTAGAAAAATTAAATATTGCTGATCCAGGGCCTCCAGCCCATCTGACCTGAGAACTACTTACTCTTGCTTTCAGCCACAAAAGCTCTTTACAGGCTAAGCCAGCAGTCTGTATAACTAACAGGGGTGTGATGCTGCAATGGCCATATATTGAACGATCCTGGACCACTTTGCACACTAGGAATCCCCAGGAACAGTGGCTTACAGCCCGCAACGCCAGCCCGCCAGGTGCTCTCTTCGACGGTAGGGGCACTCCTGAGGGTCTGTTGACAACAACTATGCAGCCAGAGCATGGGAAGAGATGTATGAACTGATCCTGACATTCCCCTAGCCACAAGGAGAAAATGATATCCAAGTGCTGTTCGGAGGGTTTTCACTGTGGCATTGGCCCAGCTGCCACAGGTGGTGTGTCCCCACCTACGTCCCTGCTTTCACACCAATCTGTGCAGAAGGACGGAAACTCCTGTCGTTATTCTTCCATTTGCAGGTGTGCAGTTTCACACCAAGATAAAAATATAATAATTACTTTTTGCCTTCCATATTGAGTTATGATGCTGTGTTCTGTTCTATCATTCCACACTGAAACAAGTTCTAACTAATAAGAACGATAACTCTTTCTGTGCCAGCTAATAGTTAGCATGCTATGCTATTAAAGACATATTCTTTTAAAACCACAGATGAGGCAATATAAAAGGAATCTTTTGCCGGCATCTCAGGTCTAGTAAATAACACAATTTGTTCAATAATCTTGCACCTCCGGGAAATGCTGTAAAATATAAATAGAGCTTCATATATTTCTTTATTTCTTCTTCAAAAGGGAAGCAGCTGTGAATGGATTTAACAAGCATTTTAGCCTCCCTTTCAGTTAAAAAGAGCTTATTTGATTTTATTATTCCCAGCTCTCTTTTACAATAATCTCTTCTAGGGCATCTCAGCATTTTCTGCATCTCAGTGCAAGAGGGATCACTGTTTTCAGCTGTTCCTCATAAACAAACTATCATCTTGGTTGCACTTCAATGCACACTCTCCACAGGATTTAATACCTTTCATGAGGAGAATAAAATGGAATGCAGACAATTTTTAAAATGATGGTTTGGGACTAAATCTGGCCTCTGGGCAGCAGCTCCTTTCTCGCTCCCACCCATCTTTGGATCAGAGTAGTAAAGGTGCTTTGCTTTCCCACAGAGCGTTGTAGGCAGCTGTATAATCTACTCCTTTCAGCTTCTTCTCAGCATTTCTGCACTACTTCTTCCCCAGAATGAAAGGGCAGAGGGCCATTTCTGTTTTGCTCTCCTTCCCAGGCCTTGATTATATCTGGGATTCTGACTACTACTGCAGAGATGCAGGGAAATCAGGACAAGCACTCAGGAAAAACAGCTTTTTTCTTGTTGAATGCTCATTCTGTCCTGCATATTTCCTTACTACATTTCCCAAATAGAGTCAGCTGCTTCTAGGTCAACAAATTAGTGATGAGACAGAGATTGAGTTGCTGCTATTAAATCACACGTATCAAGAAAAGATGAACCAGCTCGATCCAACTTATGTATCAAGAACAGGGAAAACAGTACATGTTTGACAAACAATTCACACAAAATAAAAAAAAAATGCAACAAGTTACCCAACTTCTAGCAATGGATGCTATTTCAGCAGGCTGGATATTTTAAAGAATATTTATCAGTACAAAATTATTAGGACTATTATTACAACATTATTAGGATGCTGCACCGATTAAAATTATACAATAAGGACACTACTAACTACAGTCTTGATACAGTTGTTTTCCTGACAAAACCAGAGGCACCTGCCTCCCAAAGGAATGACGTTACCCTTTCATTCCCAAGCATGGGAAGCCACTCTTAGTGCTGCTGGTTTGTGCCACGTTTGTGTTCCTGGCTTCTTCACCCTAGAGTCAAAGGGTCTGTACTTTTAGAAAGACAGGGATAAGACAAACTCAAGACTAGTGAGAAAGTATTTTTTCTTCTTTTTTTTTTTTGTTTTCCCTCCTTACCAAGTTCCCTGTGAAGGTCTGGAAGGGTGAATTACGAAGCATCTCTACACCGGGACAGAAATGATTTATGGTGAGCGAGACTAGTGGCTCTGATGGAAAACAGCAGAGCAGATATTCTTGTGCTGGGCAACCTGCAAATAGTCCCACTCCCTTCCATATATCCTCATAAGCAAAATGTACCTTGCTTCAGATTCAAACTCCATTTTACGCAAACACTTTGCAGATGAATAGGCTGCACTTACACCTATTATTCTTCTTCATACTCCTTTTCTGTTTACACACCCTTAATGGTGTACCACATCAGGACGACTTTTCAATTTGGTTTCAGTTACAGTAGTAATGCAGGAAAGAAAAGAAGTGGCAATGTCCACAGCAGAGTAAAATAAATTAAGTACAAAAGCCTCTAGAACAGTAAAAAGACTGTAAAACAGTAGTACACTAAGCCAGTGATCTCCAAACTTTTTTGATCTGACACACCTATCAGTGAAAAATTATTGGGCGTGCACCCCAAATGTTTGTATATTTATTTATAAACTATGTACTTCTAATACTGAAGTTCCAGTATTTTCTTCCCACATCCAAATGGGTCATCCTGCATACCCCCCGGGGTGCACGTACCCCACTTTGGAGACCACTGCACTAAGCTGCCAGGATCCCAAGAGCAGAGAGAAGATTCCCTTCTCAGAGGTTGGCTCTCCCCTCTTTGGCAAGCATCAGGGATGCGGAGGGAGGACTGAGACTTGCAGTAACACTGGTGTTGTTATATGGACTTACTGTTTTGGCATTTTAAACCCTGAACTAGAAGAATTGGCATAAGAAGAAACTGGCAATAACCATTTCTTATGGACTGTCCACATCTTTTCATTTTTTCACCATGTATATCTATTGCAGGCAATCCAACTTGAATAAATTCATACTATTAAACCAGTCATCAAGGTACTTTTGTCACGGGCACTGTGCCACCCTTCAATCTGTGCAACAACATTAAGAGGCAGCATTGAGGCCTTCCAGCTCAATAAAGTTAAACACAACACTTTAAAATGGAGTTCAATGATGATTGACAATTAATTAAGTGATCTCTGCTAGGCACTAGAAGTAGACGCATTACCAATTTAGTGTATTGCTGGTATTTTAGCTACTGAACAAATGTTTACAGGCCACAAGAGTGTGTCTAACTCTCAGAACGCCCATATTCCAATTAATTTGGCATTGTGCACACTGTTTGCAGTTCTGATATTGTCTCCTTGTTACTCGGAAGAGTTTTGTTTCAGGTATTTTGAGACTCAGTAACAGCTGGCTTTGCTCCATTAGACTAACAAAGTGATAGAATAATGAATTAAATTGCAGCCTATGCTTGCATATATATTTTTAATGGTTGAAAGATATTCCTTTTAGACCTGTATGCTACCAGAAAAACCGTGTTCAATTCCATCAAACACAGACTCCAACTTGCAACTCCCCTTTTAGCTCTGAGGCTGTCCTGCTGGTTTCACAGCTGCCATGGATCCTGCCCGCTTGCAAAGACAGCAAGCCAATGAGTTGAATTTGATTTACGTAGCTGTATCTCCCCTATTAATATGATGGATCCAGAGAAGATTTAGAAGATCAAACAAAATTACTTATTTGGTTTAGTTCTTAATTATTAATTTGACAGTTGGGAAACCTGAGTTTATTTTCAGCTGTTGCACAAACTATTTTTGCTGTTCTCTGTAAATTGCTCATTACCTTTGTGACTCAGTTTCCCAATTGGTAGCACTGTCCAAAAAGACTTGCTTCACTAGCAGTAGTAAACCACTTGTACAGGCTTTCCATTTGAGAATTTTGAAGAAGGGAAAAGTTTTCCTATTGCCCACTATTTAAATGCATTTATTGTACACTGTTACAAGGAACCACCTTGAATTATACAGCTAATCCTGTCTGTTCCCCAGCCTTTCCATGCTGCCTATTAATTTAGGATTTTTTTTGTATTTTGTCTATTCCATCCACAAAATACCAGACTCTGTCTGGCTTTATTGGGTAGGTTTTGAAGAACAGATAGGAAGGCAAGGAAGATTCGTATTTTGCAGTCAACCAAAATGCCAGGCAAACCTGACTTGCCCTCCACTCCAATTGATGGAAACTCCCAAAACTATTGTTGGAGTCCCCAAAAGATCCTAAAATGGGCATGAGAGGACAGGGAAGAGATGAAACTGTTGCCTCACTCACTCATCCATGAAGCGGGCAAGCCTGCCAAACTGAACCAGCCCACTGGAAAGGCCAGGTTATGCTCCTGACAGCGCTGCTGTGGGATGCCCGCAATGTAAGACGTAAGAGCTCAGCGAGATACCTGCACATCAGTGCGCGTCTCAACACATTTGTCTTTCCTGCCTCTCACACTCAGTATGATTAAATACGAGGTTGTGCAAGGCACGACAGACAGAAAGGGAAGATTTGAGGCTGAATGCCTTTGCTTTTATATTCTACTCTGTAGTCCCAAAGCCTGAGTAGTCATTTTGTTCAGGGTCACATTAAGATACAGTAGGTTCTGCTGATGCTCCCATTTTCAGTGCTAAAGGAGATAATTTTTCCCTTGCTGCAAGTCAATTAGCTTAATAACAGCTCTACTCACTGTAACTTGGGAGAGGTAAAAATCAGAAGAAAATAATACTTAGAACTGAATGCATTTAAAAATTACAATTATTTTAAGATCAATCAGACATGGGGTCTAAACCATTGAGAGTGTTCCCCCTTGATCAGTACTGCTGTAACCGTACAGAGAACACACAGCTGGCTACACATTAGTTTCATTGTTGGGCTGTCAACCATTTGAAAGCTTTCACCAAATTCCTCTCCACAGGGCATTTTCCTTTTTCTTTAGGTCTATAGACACATAGTACTGTGTAAGGGAAGTGCATTTAAGTACATATAATGCAATTACTGTATTCTGTTCTGTTTGTTTTTCTTGAGGGCAGAAAAAATATAGAAGATTTTCATGAACTGCTGTTTTCCCTTAAACATTCATCTTGTAGGATAGCAAAGCTCCCAATCTGTATCTTCCCTACTTAAAAGGATATTTTAGGACTGGATAATGCATGCCTTCTACAAGTTAAACAGAGACGTATGAAGTTCTACTGATGTTAACATAAAAGGAGAAGCATACAATATTGGTTTAGACTATGACTCTCATCAAAGTTGCAGTCTGGGTTTACTAGATTACTTAGATTTTAGAATCAAAATATACCTTCCACACCATCACTTGAAAACTAAAACAAATAGATTAAGAAATTGGAATAAACTCTAGGAAGAAAATCTAACTAATTGGTAGAAAGCATTTGAGATATACTCCACTTGATGAAAAACAATAAGCTTTTCCATATTAAAAACCCTAATAAAACTAGTAGGCTTGTCCTGCGTTTGGCCTGTTCATCTAGTGCAGCATGATGTCTACAGAAGCAGATGCTATCAGGTATGTATGAGAAAAATACAGGATACTCTACAGCTGGAAGATGTGTGAAAAACCATCCTCTATAAAAGTCTTCCCTGCTTTCAAGGGTTACACAAAGCATGGAAGTTCCTATGGAATCCATGTCTTACCAGCTACTACAGGCATGAATATTCAACCAAATTTAATTCTGCACTTCAAATCTTGATAAGTTCTTGGTGTCAAAAACAGTATCTTGGAGCAAGATCATTAAAATTCTCATTAAAATTCTCATCCTCATTTAACTGGCTATCCTCTGGTTTTCTGTTTCAAGACAGATAACAGCAGTTCATTATCTAGGTTCTTCATGCAATTTCATAGTTGCTTCTGTTTTTCATCTCTTTTCAAATATAATAAATATTGATAATTTTGCTTTCTCTTTGAATTGGAGTCTTTCTCAGTCAGTCGTAGTCCTTTTCAGTCAGCTGCTTCCAGTTTAGCCCATCAGATTCAGTCTGCAGAGTGTTCTGGATGAACTTGTACTATGGATTTCCAAACTTCCTTATACAACACTGCATTATTTCCCACCCTATTCCTGCCACAGTGTGTCAATGCCTTCAAGAATAAGGAACATGGACATAGCTATGTATTATCACACTAATAGGAACGACAATGGGAAGGAAATAGGAAAAACGCCACTGACTTTGCTGTGCAAAATGTGTAGATCCACATGTTAAGATTACTGACTCGTGTACATTCCATGGAATCCAAATATACAAACTCACAGATAGGAACCTTTCTCTTTCTGTTACTGGGATATAACACACAGTTTGCAATAATGCCTTTTAAAATTGGCTTAACTATGCACAAGTTATTTCACACAACAGTGAACTCATTTCCTGTTGTCTGTGTAGCACAGAGTAACCTAACACACCATTTGCATCAGCTTAGATTGCTGGTCATGCAGCCTCAAGGAGAACAAGAGCTGTTCAACATGTTTTGCCTCTTACTCTGTAGCCTCCATCAGCCCCATGGGACAGGTGAGTGAATTTCAAGTGTTCCTCTGACAATAGCTGCTCTAATAGCTGCTCTCATGGGAGAACATGTACATCATTAGAGAAAACGTTGCAATATGCATCACTGTCCTTAGCAGAATCCTGCTCCAGTCA
Organism: Pterocles orientalis; assembly: GCA_011057875.1. Classification (NCBI taxonomy): domain Eukaryota; kingdom Metazoa; phylum Chordata; class Aves; order Pterocliformes; family Pteroclidae; genus Pterocles; species Pterocles orientalis. The sequence goes on along the minus strand of WKFP01014325.1, from coordinate 1,084,508 downwards.
CAATTTTGGAAAGATGAAGGGTGTATAGCCTTTACGTTTATGTATTATCGTAACAAGTACGGCTACTCACCAAGGCATCACTCAAGATTTATTATGTTCCTGCTGATGATGGAACAGTACTGTTCTATGTCAAACAACTAATTTTGCAATAGATAGCCTTAGTTACTTTAAAAATTATGTTCTCAGCTAATCAAGCTTTGGCACTAAAATCCATTGCAACACAGGTGGAAACTAAAAGAAGCTCATTTGTAACTTAGGTCTCTGAAAACTTTATTGTATCAGTGCTCCCTGAAGTGTTCTGTCTCAGTTCTTGGCTTATTTTATTGTACGTGTTCCACATCAACTACCTACAGAAACAACGGCTATGGCACAGACAGGTAACTAACTGGTACAGACATATTTTCATAAAGAAGCAATATGTATGTATGTTCCCAGATGCAGATGAGTAAAATATACAGTGGCAGACAGAAAGAAATATTCAAATAGTTTTTGTAAAGGCATGTTCAGTTCAGCTATGTTTAGTTCAGTCTGGTTCTTAGGTCTAATTATTTTCAGAGTGGTTCAGAAGTGCTGATAGTGTCTTCTCAGTGCTGACAGAGATTTATTAGCAAACCCAACAAGAAATGGTATAGTTGGTGGTCATGTCTATACCTACCTCATCATTATATATAGCTCAAAATCTATTTGCCCACTTGCTTCATCATTTACAAGACTTATTTAGGAGACTGGTACGATTTAATTCTAAGAGATGTTTAACAGAAATTTGTTTTATTAATCCAAGAACTTTACTAAATATTGCAGACAGAGGCAGATGAATCTGGAGTCACTGAAGATTCTAACAAATTTATCAGGAAAAAGACTCCCTAAAATGTTTTAAAGTCAGTAAAGATTTTTCATTGATTTAAATACAGAAAAAAATAAGTTGGGATTTATATTGAAATGTTTCTGGTGAAATTAATGCTAAATAAACAAATTGACTAAGAAATAATATTTTGTTTATAAAGGGATGCCATATTAAATAAAGCAAGCTTTATTTACTCTGGCATATGCAGGTAAGCATAGCAGAGCCAGACCCTTAAATATTTTAAAAGGAAGTTAAGATGCAAATATGCTTAATTCAGTCTTCTTTTAATTGATAGGATCGTCTCTCACTGTGATTCTCCTAATGTGGTACTGATACCACTTAGCAATAGGTTATACCTCTTTGCTGCCATTCACATTCTTTCCTATAAGGAAGAGTTAACTAAGCGGTGGGAACAGGAAGAAAAACATCCTTCTGCTCTTCTGTGAAACCATTGCTACTCAAAAAATAAAAATGCAGAAGAAAAAGTAATTCTAGGAAAAAAAGTAACAATGAGAAATAACAAAACAAAAGACAGGGAGCTGTCTGATTGGATAAGAGCTCACTGTGACTAATCATTACTATTTGGGAGACCCAGCTGATTAACCTTGAAACATTCAGTAACTTCTCCTTTAACCGATTTTTTAAAAAACATTTCAACATTACACTGTACTTACTGGATTGAGAACCACTGTGAAGAACAACTCTCCTCCTTGGATACTTTTGTCTAGTTCCTTTGGGCCTCCAGGATACTCTTTATAGAAAATTGTGTGGGTGAATAAGCCACAAGTTTGCCTAGGAAGCACCTGGATTTATTAAAAAAAAACCAAACTGAAGATAGATTCACAAAACAAAGATGTTTATACTTTTCATGAGATACTAAATGCCAGAGAAGTAACACATAACTGATATTGCTGCTTTGTGATAATTGCTGGATAGATTTGTCATCACAACTTTGCCAAAAGTCAATAACAATCTAGTTGAATTAATACACTGTCAGATCAATGAACAGGGCTTACTGAAAGAAACAATATTTTTATTATTAGTGAAAACATAATGTCCAAAAATTCATCATATTCTGTTTGAAACTGGATAGTGATCACAACCAGTAAGTTACAATTCAGCAACCTCCTCAAACTAATTTTGTCCTTAACACCTGATCCTACCACCATGCATTTGAAGTCTGGTCATCAAAGATTTAGAATCACAGAATCATTAAGGCTGGAAAAGACCTCAAGGATCATCAAGTCCAACCATCAACCCACACCACTTAACTCACTAAACCATGTCCCTAAGCGCCACATCTACACGTTTCTTGAACACCTCCAGGGATGGTGACTCCACCACTTCCCAATGCAGCCTGTTCCGATGCCTGATCACTCTTTCAGTGAAGAAATTTTTTCTAATATCCAGCCTAAACCTCCCCTGGCGCAACTTGAGGCCATTTTCTCTTGTCGTATCACTTGTTAGTTTAGAGAAGAATTTCTAAAATTTTACAATAATTTGATACAGAATCTAAAATATTATCAATCTATATTGTATTATTCAGTTCCACTTTTCATTGGAAACATGGCTTTGTTGTAAATTTAAACTGGAATTTGAAACTCAATTTTTTTTTGGCTTAGGCATCACCACCAATAATAATTCTACACTGATATGATGAATTTTGCCAATAATGCTCACATTATAAGAAAGACTTGCTTCTCATTCAAATGTGCTAGTTTTGTAACACCAGCTGCAATAAGAAGCAGCATAAACAAAAGGATTTATTTTTAAAAACATGCAAAGAACACATATTTTGAATAGGAAGAAGTGAAAAATGCAGTTTGGTTTTCCAGTAAAACTTCAAAATATTTTCTGTCAACTTCAGAAAATAAATCACTGGAGAGTATTTAAATTATGTCTATTTCTTATGGAAATCCAACAGCTGAATACTGATGCTCATATGTAATTCTTAAACTGGGATTGTTCTTAAATGTTTCACTCCAATTTAGAACACTTCTTACACAAGAGATTGAACTTTCAAAACATACAAACCCCTTACTTGACACAGACTGTGGCTTTGTTTCTTGTAGTTTCATTTCTCAGCAACTTCTTGTAATGTAAAGAATACTGTGACCACAGATTGTAAATTCTGTATTGTCAGAAAATGTATGGAATTTGTGTGTTAGCTATTAACTTGCATATACTTTTCAAAAACCTTTGGATCTCACTGATGAAATATGAGAACAATGCTTCACAGAGGCAGGGAATGAAGCTGTACTGGATGGGAAATGCTCTGGCCAATCTTACATGACGATTTTATTACTGCATGTATTCATCACTATAGGCCTGCAGATGTAAAATATTAACGCATTTGCCCTGGAGAACTGAAAGCTTGAGACTCCCAAAACAGGTGGTTTTAAATGACTGTTCTTGGAAATAGATTTCTGGCCCCAGTGTCCTTGTGTTAAATCTCATTATGTGTCTTCAAATGACATGTTTCTACAAAAATTTATGAAAGAGATTCTTTGGAGATTCTGAGAGTCAATCAATCTTCCTCAAACGCTTCACGCCCCCTGAGCATATCCACAAACCCATTATTTTACATGCAGCTATTGCTTTGAGAAGAATAAACTGTATCTCAAATCTGCATGGTGTCAATTTTTTTCCTGGATGTCTGGAGAACAGTTTTATTTGCTTCATCCAAAAATAGATCAAAACTTAAAAATATTATTATTTTACTAGGAAAAGTAGTAGCCATGGTAACTCGAGGACAATATCAGAATTATGTTATAAACTAAATGGCAGTCTTGCACCAAGGCACCTGACCCTCCAGAACTGCTTATTGCAGCCAGAGGTATAACACTGTACACACAGTACGATCTTTCCCATTCACTGCTCTCCTACATGCTCCAAAAGAAAGTTACTTATTAACCCACCATCAAATATTTTAGAAAGTAATTTTGAAACACTTCTCAGATAATCATGACAATATGTGAATCAGAAACTGCCTACAGCCCAGTGACCAGATGGCATAACACCTTCCGTGTTGGTTGTGTACAACCCCTTTTGGCAAATACCACTGTCAGCGAACACTGCTGTGAATTCCGAGCTACAGAAAACTCCTGTGATTTGACTTGTGGCTGCCTCGACAGAGCAGTTTCATAGCCTGGAGGGGGGCGTGGTGTGTGCATGTCTTCCTTCCCTTCAGCCTTCTTCTGAGTGTCTGCCCTGCATCCAAACTGATCACCCAAAGCCTAGTTGCAGGGTTAAGCCACAATGCAAAGCACAGTTCACATTTCTATATGGCAAGAAGCAAAATGAGGCAACTGTGAACTGTTCAAATTAAAGAAAAAGTATCCACGCACCAAGATCCAGATTCTCAGACGGCATAAACCGGCAAAACTGTTTTGCAGTTAATGATACTATGCAAATTTAAAACCTGCTAAAAAATCTAACCCATAATATTCTTAAATGTTAAAAGATACAAAGTTGACTTTTTCCTTGAGATCTCTGAACCAGTATTAACAGTAGGACTAGAACAGTTAACAGAACAGTTAACAATCTCTAACTGTTAACAGCGGGGTGCCTGGAGGCCACCTTCATCAGCTGTAACATCATCAGCAACAGACTGATTTTAATTAACAAGATACTGTCAAATACGTCTTGCTACTTATGCACAGCAATATGTGCTCCTCACAGTGTGAACTTTCAGGATACTACACTTTTCCACTTAAAAATAAATTGTTCATAAAATGGTAGAGTGGTTGCAATATGAACATCATAAATACCACTCACCATGATATTTTTGTGGATGAAGCCTCGTCTATACCTCGCAGGCTTCAAATGTGGGTATTCTTCTGTGCTGGTAACTCTGATATTCCAGACCTTTTTCCAGGCATCATAAAGCTGAACATGTACTGGATAGACTCCAGAATGGTGTGGAGCCACTGCATAGCCGAAATCAGTTGGAATACCATGTTCCTAAAATGTAACAGAAAAATGACTGCTTTCAAAAATTTAAGAAACTCGATATTTTGGCATTTCACAAATCCTTTGTTTGTGAGAGATCAAGAAGAGGTCTGAAATACAAATAATGGTGATATCAAAATATACTGATATATAAGGAAGATGGAAGGCAGCAGGGTGAAAATCAAATGCAAATTTTTAATACAAAAGCCTTTCAATAAGTACTTTTATGAGTATATAGGGAAGAGCGATATAGACGTATTTTACATTAATTTCTTCAATCAATACATTAAACAGAAAGCTGCACTCTTTCAAGTTCTTGCAAGGAATTTGCTCACAAACTAAGAATTCAGAGAGAAAATTACTGGCACATATTCAGCACAACAGGTAGCATTTGGCATTTAACAATAACAAAAATGTGATTTCCACTACATGTCCCTATAATTACTTGGATTGTTAGCTGAATTTCACAGAAAGTCACTGCATTTCCCTCTAGCCCACTCAAAGCCATATTAAACCATACTAAAAGAAACAGCTTAACCATTTTAGTGTGTTTTTTAAAAAAGGAGAAAAAACAACCACTTGTAAAATTCTGAGGATAATAGGCAGATACCCCTTTTGTAATACATCTTTTACTTTTGCACACTCCTGTCATTTATCTTGTTTACATACTTGACCTTGCTGGTATTACCTTCTCTTGACATGCAATACCTTTTCTTTCCAGTTTCTGGTTTACAACATACTGTAATGAATTTTGACACCTTTTCTCACAGCTGACATTTCTGTGATGATCTAATTAGCAGAATACACTATTCATAAGATGTCGTTGTATTACAATGATTTAGGAAAACCACCTTTGCACAACTTTTAAATTCTGTTTAAGAGGGTTTTTTTATATTGTTTGTATTTGTATGGTCATCTTCACCACATTCTCTAATCACACTTTTTGTGCAAAGGTACAAGTTGGTCGATACTTGGGTCTCCTCCTTTGAATAAACTAGTATACTAACGAATATGAAAAAATCTGTTAAGTTCTGTCTCAAAGAAAAATGAGTGCATGAACTTAGTAGAATAATCTATCTTCATCTTTTCTCCTGAAGGAAGCTAATGTACTGGATTTAAAAAGCTTAAACAGTCAGGATTCAGCATCAGACATAGGTGTTATAAATTCAATATGACAACTTTACTAACAGCTCAAAACAAAGTGAACTCACAAAAAGCAGCATTTGCTTCTGCTCTGGAAAAACATAAGAAATGGGACTTTAAAGGCGGGAAGCCTGCAAGGGAAGAAAGCTATTTTTTTCCTGATTAAAGGGAACTTGGTGTAAAGGCATGTGTAACAGACAGGTATGGCTTACATCAGGTGAGAACCCTGATTTTTCAACATTTAAAATACTGGTGAAATTATTATTTCCCTATAGAAATTATTATTTCCCTTTAGTAATTTATGGCACACATACGGGGGAGTAAGATTTTATGGTGCAGCTTTTGGAATTCTTGCATGGCCGTAGTGCTCCTGGGTAGTATCCAAACACCTCATCAGCGACAATGCTGCACCCAGAGAGCACGTCACCTGCTGGCTTACAGCTGGGGCGCACTACATGGCATCTGCCAAAGCAGGAATGAGTAAGATCTGGCCTATTGGTTTTACCACATGGGGAGATACAGAACACTTATGCCATCAATTACATGGCTTTACACTTTAAATTCCATCACAGATATTTCAATTCTTGTTCCTTTTATCTTTTCTACTTCACTTAAGCATGCATAAACATCAGAAAGAAAAATCTTTACAGAACATGTAAGAAATTGCATTCTCTAATGTGCCATTTCATAGAATCATAGAATCATAGAATCATAGAATGATTAGGGTTGGAAGGGACCTTAAAGATCATCAAGTTCCAACCCCCCTGCCATTGGCAGGGACACCCTCAACTAGACCAGCTTGCCCAAAGCCTCATCCAGCCTGGCCTTGAACACCTCCAGGGATGGGGCATCCACAACTTCCCTGGG
>WKFP01014325.1:1062343-1077683 GCA_011057875.1 Pterocles orientalis | reverse complement strand
ATCAGACATAGGTGTTATAAATTCAATATGACAACTTTACTAACAGCTCAAAACAAAGTGAACTCACAAAAAGCAGCATTTGCTTCTGCTCTGGAAAAACATAAGAAATGGGACTTTAAAGGCGGGAAGCCTGCAAGGGAAGAAAGCTATTTTTTTCCTGATTAAAGGGAACTTGGTGTAAAGGCATGTGTAACAGACAGGTATGGCTTACATCAGGTGAGAACCCTGATTTTTCAACATTTAAAATACTGGTGAAATTATTATTTCCCTATAGAAATTATTATTTCCCTTTAGTAATTTATGGCACACATACGGGGGAGTAAGATTTTATGGTGCAGCTTTTGGAATTCTTGCATGGCCGTAGTGCTCCTGGGTAGTATCCAAACACCTCATCAGCGACAATGCTGCACCCAGAGAGCACGTCACCTGCTGGCTTACAGCTGGGGCGCACTACATGGCATCTGCCAAAGCAGGAATGAGTAAGATCTGGCCTACTGGTTTTACCACATGGGGAGATACAGAACACTTATGCCATCAATTACATGGCTTTACACTTTAAATTCCATCACAGATATTTCAATTCTTGTTCCTTTTATCTTTTCTACTTCACTTAAGCATGCATAAACATCAGAAAGAAAAATCTTTACAGAACATGTAAGAAATTGCATTCTCTAATGTGCCATTTAACCTCCTTCTTTCAGCTATAAACAAATGTCTCAGCTTTAAGGGTTTTTTCCCTCAAGTTTTACAATATGCAGTGATAAATATATAATTAAAATTTTAATTATAATTATGAGCCTATCATCTTCAATATATTAGTGTCTCCATTATTTCTTAGTGACTCTAATTCCCAAGTTGAGCATTTCACACACAATATACACATTCAGTTCAATAATACGTAAGGCAATTTCAGCCTCTTTCAAAAAAGCTGGACGCTTATCTTTGTTACTAATCTAACTGCTTTAAGCAAATGAATCATAACGAGTAGCTTCATATCTGAAGCTATGTATATGTTTACTATAAAGTATCTATAAGTATTAAGAGCATTGAGAGTAGCCAAGGAAATAGAATTTAGGGTGAAGGTACCTAAAACACCACTGAATATTAATTATTCTAATAATATACTTTAATGGTTACATATTGCAGAATAATCCCAGAGGATTTCTTAGGCCTTTTTGCATCACATCAGAACCACAAGAACTAATTTAATTTCCAATGGAACTTGCAACAGTACACAGAATTACAGAAAAAAAGATAAGTTCGGACAGAGGGTTTTTATATTTTCATGGTTTTAACTTCCAGTGAAATGTTTTCTTTAAAGGAAACAGTAAAATTGAGCTGGCCTGTACTCAGTATTGCAGTTTACTGTAAACTTGGTAAAATATTTGGTAGAAAGCAAGCATATACCTTACACAAAAGCAAAGTTTTCAAATACAAATTTTAATTCCTTGATATTCTAGGCCTTTTTCAGCTTCCTCCTGCAGTCACTGACACATGACCATAAGCACACTGTTTTTTGTTCTTATATTTCAAATCCCCCGACTCTTTCAAGGAACAAAGACATTACCAACCAGCTAAAGAGCAACCAGTGTACTTTGAAAAGGGAGAAGTACAACTAGGCTGTTGGAAGAGCAGATGTATTTCAGCAAACAATTATGTTTGCTGAAATATTCTGATATAACACTTCTTTAAAAGGTCTTTACATTGTATCGTTTCTCCAGACAAATATGTGTTATGCATGGCAGTTTGGTTTGGTTTTATTGTATTACACTAACTGCAGAGAAAAGGTAAATCTGTTTCTCTAGTATCCTCATACCTAAAGATCTAGTTTTACTTTTTCTTATGTCCTCACTGAAACATTTTTTTTCAGAGCTTTGCTGTGAATAAAGAATTAGTAAAGGCAATGCTTTCCAAAACAAAGTTTTATAAAGCTGATTCAAAGGGAATATGTAAGATGCTAGGAGGTATCACCACAAAAAAGCATCTGTGAAACTGTGGCACACTTCATTAACTCTAACCCTCGGTGTTTTCATAAAGTTATTTGACATGTTTTGATGGAGTATTTATTCACTCAGAAAACTGGCTTTTTTTTTTTTTCTAATCTAAACAATGGGTTATTTGGACAAAATGTTATTTAGGATAATATTGAAATAGAAGAATTTTAATCTATATTGACTTTCCAAGATGGGAACACATTAATTCTTCATTCTGAAATAATTTTTCAATTCAAATTTTTTTATAAAGTAATACAAAACCCAAATTTTCATTGGGAAGGAAATCCAAACTGTAGAGAAACAGAATTTTCATAGCACAAAATTCAGTGATTGCAAAAATAATTTTATCAAAACTTTCTTTTTTTTTTCAATTCATTGAGATTAAAACAAATTTTTCAAGGACTGGTTTTCTAACACAATAGGAATATGGTTTCTGAATACCTAAATTCAACATAAAATGGAAAAAAATACAACTCACTAAGGCAAACTTTTTGTTGAGAATCATCTGCTCCACCAGTGATGACTCATTGTGGAAGAGATGAGGCTGCATGTGACTCCACATATGGGGAAACCACCAAAACTCATCCACAGACCTCAACAGCAGGTCATCACCTTCATCTTCCTCCTCAGTGCCTGCAAAAAACAAAAAAAACCAAAAAAAACCCTGAAATCTCTACTTTTATTATATTCTTACAAATGCTTGAAAATATAAAGAGAGAAATTAGCATAATAAAATGTGACCATTCAGAGAACTGAGGATTTGAAATGTTTCAAAGTACAAATTCCTTTTCCGTAAGCAATTATAGCCAAGTAAAAGATCAAGAGCCCCACTTTCACAGCATCTTCAATGCATGGTAAATGCTGCTTTCACGTGCATGTGCTACATCAGTAGCTAAGGGACAGAGTCGAGAAATTGCATACAAGACCATTTAGTAAAAAGTATAACTAATAACGTTGACAACTTTTTGCATACTCCTTATCCAAATTAAATTCTCCCCTCAATCAAACTTATTTTCCTTTCATTACCTATGATACGTTGAAGTATTTTTTCCAGCAGCCTTTTCAAAATATTATGCATAATACAATTATTTTTGCTTCCCTGCAAAATCATTATAATGATCCCTGCAGGATCATTAGCTTTTAGGACTCCGTGTGAGCCCGTGGGGCCCTGTGTGGTGTTCACACACTGTCCACATGACAGGAATACCTAAAGGTCACACGATAGCCAGATCAGGGAGAAGAAAACATATCAAGAAAGGAAGAAAGCCACAGCAAGGGATACGCTGTAAGAGACACAGGCTCAACTCATTCAGTTTATAGCCAGTAACTGGGTCAGTTTGTACTATAAACATGCAATACGTTTGCCAAATCCCGCTCAACCAAAAGCAGGGAACCCATGTGCATATTCCCTCCAAAGCATCTCTCAACTGAGGCAAAAGAAATTGTCTGGAAAGTATCTCTGCCTGCTGAGACACTGGTGACAAACTTGGCAGTCAGGACTGTTTTGCTGGGCTATTCTAGGTCAGACATAACAGGGAGGAAGGGATAGGACTGGATGGAGCAAGTGATGTCCTTGCACACGAAAAAGTTAAGGCGTCTCTAGTCTCTCTGAACTGTGCCGGTGGCACCTGGACTGCAGAGGCAAAAACTGGACATTTACCAAGTCTAGCTGAAATCTTCTGAGCCCAAGAGGGACCTGTGGAGAGACTGCAGCTCCAACTGCTTTCCTCTCCACCTGTTCAGCTCTAAACAACCGGCTTCTTTCCCTGCCTCTTCTTAGTATGACAAGTAATACTGACTAAGTTGCATAACTAAGGACAAGAAGAGGTACACACACTCATCTGCTATGTAACATGCACAGCAGTCGAGCATATTCAAACACTGTATATCTTTCTTTGGTTTGGAATAAATCTGGTTTTGGTTACTAGTCTCAGCTAACATGTCACTTCACTTCGCTCTTTTCATATTAATATCCTTCAACTATGACATTATCTTGTCTTGTCTTTTGTCTCTCTCTCCAGGCTCTGATGTTGTCCTATTTTGCATGTGTCTTTTTCTTTCTTTTTTTCAGTAGAGAGCACCTTCTTTCTTCTATATCATATGCTTTTTAATACCTTGCCTTTTACTTCTCCCTATTGCTACAATGGTTTAAGTATAAAATTATTATAATGGGTAATATGTATTGCTATGATATCTCTACAGTAGAGATTAAAAGATCCTGAAGGACAAAACTGTGGTAGCTTAACAGATCGCTCAGTGAAGTCAACAGGAAATTTCATTTGATCATTCTAATTTACCACTCAACAACAGGTTGAAAGGAACTGAATTTTAAAAAAAGACAAAGAGGAATTCAGTTCCACACTGTCACCTAGTGAAGGCACCCCACATCTTACTAGAATTATAGATGCTTCATCCCAAGATATTCCAGCCCACCTAAAATTATCCCCTAAATTCTCTGTGCACTCAGGAAATGGATGCTGAGAGAAATCCAGTTCACCTACTCTATGTGCCTTCATTTCCTGGGACAGGTCCAGCAGCAAGCATCTGAGCTAACTCAAACTTCATATCCTATTCCTTGAATTAAATGATAAAGGAACAGTAAGAGACATGCTTAGTCCCTATCATTACTACTTTCTTCATACTACAAAGAACACAATCAAAATTAAAGTGATTTTACTGTTTCATTCTTACCTGTGTGATAAAATTTCCCCGAAAATCCCAGGTTGAAAGTAAAATTTGTAATCTGAGCTCTTAAAAGATTCTGAGTGTCAAGCAGGGCCTGAAAAAAAACCCAAACATATAAACATATCTGTAAAAAAACTACACCTGCCACAGAAATTTAATATAACAATATAAGTATTTTTACAGGCATATAGCTTTTCAATCGTTTTTGCTATTTAGAAACAACTCTTTATATATGACAACGAAGTAACAGATATTTTCATTATAAAGATTAAAGATTTAAATCAGCATGCAATTGTTTTCCTCATAAAGCTAACCAGCTGCTAATTCTGTTTTACTCCCTGGATCACGAGATAGGAAACAAAGGCAGAAGCCAGAGAAAAGACCTTCCACTGACTACTCAGTAAACCTGGAACATAGCCAGGAATGAAATTCAGATCTCATATCCCCAACCACTGCTCCACTCACTAGGATGAACAGTGTCTATTAAAATTGTGTTTCTTTAGATCAGGTCAAGTACATATACAGCATTTTGGTCATGTTTCAAAATTACTGAAAATGAAAAAAAAAAATCCAGAAAGACAGAAAGAAGCTAGATGAAAACTATTCTGCATCAAAGAACTTAATTCCCCCAACTTCTGACTCATTTCTCAGACAGCTAGCATACTGTCTGTCAGCACACATGTACTTCCACTAAATTAGCACAAACAAAAAAACAGCATGCAGGAAGAAATGGGAAAGCTATTATTCATCAGATACAGCTTCACTCTTTGATTTCAATATGCTCTTCTTAATTTGTCATTCCCAAGATTTACATATTACTTTCAGGAGTTATCTCCCAAACTCTTACACTCTGCTGTTGTTCATCATTTCAGCTTCCCAGGTGTCACAAAGAAACCTAGCTTTCTGCAAAGCAAGAATAAAAGAACAAAAAGCCTCCTCTAAAATGAGACTTGGAGTGCACACTCCCCCAAATGGCCTGTCTTCAACTGAGCACTTGACAGTTGCTAATTTATGAACACATGGGACTCTTTGGAGATTTGTGACACTGTACACAGCACATCAGAAGTGTGTGGCCAGCTACAGCACACATGCACTCAGACACAGGCACTCATGCAGTGCCTTCGAAAGAAAGGGAAATATTTATACATCAAAGGCCTTCAAAGAGTTTTCAAAGTCAACATACATTATAGCACAATTATTTTAATAAAGTGATTAAAATCAATACTCTTGTCAGAAATTAGTAACTCTAATCATGTTATGAAAGGGGAATGTATTTAAAAATCACGAAAATATTAAAATCACTGGAGATCTTCAAAGGCTTAAAGGTCCAGTAGGCTCCCAACTCTTGAAATTCAGTGACAATTTCATGCCCTGAAAAATATGAGCCAGCAATTTTAATTGTAGTTTCTTTGGACATTTTCAAGTAATTTGCCTACAATTATTTATTTAACTGGAATGCCAACGACAACAAAATGTTAGCATGGAAGTCTAGCTACACATATATATACGTGCATGTATATGTGTGCGTGTATATATATATATGTATAGCATAGTCAAGTAACAGTTCCCTAAAATATGGCCCATTTTACAGATGGAGGCAATACCCACCTTATCAGACAAACTTTTGGGCATATGAGCTCTTCTTCAGCTCTTGTCCAGGGCTCATCTGTATCAATTCTAATAAAAGTACAACCTCCACCTGCAAACTCTGCCAAGTCTCTTTCTTTACGCTATCATACCTACAACATTACAGTGTCAAAATCAGGCAAATGGTGACAACAGCAGGGGGCTCCTCAAGAGAGGCCAGAGGCAGCAGCCCAGTGGAGCTCCCCACTCCCAGTAAGAGGTGGCCACACACCACCCTGCTCTGTGCTCACCTTTGCCAACACTCCCTTTCCTGAGCTGAGCATTTTCAGCTGGCCCCACTGCAAAACCACAGCACTGCTCAGGGCAGGGACACAGCTGCTCTCCAGTCCTGTACCATCCTGCATCTGGGGTCTCAGCAAGCTCCCGAAGCTTGTTGCTCTGGCTGGCTCAGGGGGCTGATCTGCAGCAACAGGGACAGTCAGTCCTGAGGGGCTGCAAAATTGAATTCTGTTGACATAGCTGACGAAACATGAGTGGTTTCAATTCTGAGTCATCAGTAGTACTTGCCTGGTTCACCATTTCAGCAGATCAGAATATTATGCCTAAGCATATTCATTAAATATATATTAATCACCAAGCTCAATCTGTGAAAGAACTGTCACATTTCTGCCTCCTATTTCTTAAAGTGCTCTCAGATCTAGAAGTAACTTGCGTCTCTCAGTGCCTTCATCAGTAATGTAGCTGCAGCAACGACAGTATAGGAGGTTTCAAAGAACAGTACCAGAAAGGTAAAGTTCCATCTTCTTTCACTGGAAAGCCTCAAAAATGTCCTGTGAACAAGGGACTTCAGCAAAGGAATGAGTAAAACGAAGCACAAAATGGACCGAGAACAAGCCTGAGACTTCTGAAGTGGCATATTAAGAGAAAAATCTTACAACAGTGTAAGAAAGCTTTTGCACAGGCTGAGAGAGCAAAGATCACTGAGGAGACTTCTTATTGTAATGAAAGGTAGCAAATCCGCAGAGGATTTATTATGAAAACCATCCTTGAGCTGCTGGGAACCTATTCAATGAAATAATTTTATCTTTGCACGGTTAAAAATGTAGGAGGCAAATGATATGGCTATACACTTGTGAGAACAGTACGTATCGTTGAATGAAAGAGATCCGTAGAGCAGCTTGACAGCAAAGTGGCACGAACGGGCTGCATGGTTCTTTCCCTCCAAATTAAGTTAACGGTGAGCATTTTTTGAGCTGAAGGACTTAGCCTGTACCTTTCTAACAACTCCTCAGCTTCAGCCTAGTCTTGGAAGGATGGCAAAACAACAGAGAAAACGAAGAGCTGCTGAAACACTGGAGAAACACGACCTGCCGGGAGATTTTGCCGTACCTCCTTGGCACACTGCAGGTACAGGGCTGACATGAGAGCCGCAAACCCGGGCTTTCAAATGTGAGGAAGGAAAAGCGTAGCAAAAAATCCATGACTTTTCCATGATAATGCAACATAAGAGTTTACTTCTTCACTGAGAATTAATTTTGCTGGTGTAGTTACCACCTTCTCATACCAATGACTGCCTGGTGTCTGCATTTTATTCGGCCAGCAGTCACAATAAGACACTCCAAATAACACTCAAATAACATGGAGCTTTGAGGGAAAGCTGAAGTTCCCCTTCAAAACAAACTTTGAAAGCAATGCCGTTGTTCTTACAGCCATGTTAGTCTCACCAGGAGATCTTCTGCTAAAGTCTTGTGGTAGTGTTTGAAAATGTATCAGCTACATCAATGGTGTACCTGCCTACCTGCTCCCTCTGCTCTGTCTGCAGAGAGGGAGGGAACAGACCTGCTGTGAACCACTTTTTGTACAGACAAGCTGAGATAACATTTGAGTTGTCATGCCTATGATTATTTTCTGGGTGACTTGACATTTTACTCATCTTTCAGGTTCTAAAAACAAAATGTTAAAACTCATGAAAAATATATAGTAGCAGATGGCAGGGCCTATTACTGTGAGTTTCTATCAGAGAGATGGAAAGAGAGAGAAGTAGGGGGAGGAAAAGCCTGAAATTTCTAAATGTTATTTTATATGCTGAAGGTAAGCTGGTGATATTTTCTGTATATTTTATGGTTGTTTTGTGAACAGCCCCTCTGGGTATCTGTATGAGATGTTATACAAATACACTAGTACTGAAGAGTATATTTTAAAAACTGTTTAGTAAAGCCTTAATATGTATATAAATAATTATTTAGCATATATATTACATTTCCACTGGTACTACTATGTGGATAATAGATTGCTGGCTGCTTAATCACTTTCATGTACATAGCTATACTGGAGTACTTTCTTTTCAACTTCTCCTAAGCTCACATACTAGATTTAGGAAACTCCTTGTGTCAGAAATCAAATGTGAGTATTCAATAAATGATGAAGACCCCCTTCTTCACCAACAGTTCAAAATAATCTCAGAAAAAGGTCCTGTTACAATCCAAGGAATAGATGAAAGTTCTGACAACTGAACAGCAGAGTTCTTTCAATCCTGTAATTTTACAAGTTTATAGCATAATGAAAGGAGTATAAGAAATCATATATGTTGTAAATAAAGCCAGATTCCCAGATGATTAATCAGCATCAATGCATGGAAGTTATTTCTATTTCATTTCTGATGAAACATCTCTGCAAATGTAAGCTGAATTGCCAATGGGATCTTAACTGACAGAGAATTTTGGAGAAAATGGACTCTTCAACATGACAAATGGAACAGAAAGAACCAAGAGTGTTATTCTTTAATTAAAATATTCATGCTATGGTGTATTGGGTCTGGCTGAGACGGAGTGAGTATCCCCATAGCAGCCCTCACAGTGCTGAGTGTTACACTGGCAGGGGGCATTCGTTATTACGTTTGTCTCCAGGAGCAGCTGCTACACATACTGAAGCTTTGCTTTCCCGGGAAGTGGCCGGACATCGCTTACTGAGGGGAAGTAGAGAATAACATCTTTGTTTACCTTTTGTTTCTGTGCATGGCCTTGGCCTTTGCTTTAATTAAACTACTCTTCTCTTGACCCATGAGTTTTTCATCTTATTCTCCCCCTTTATTTTGCTGATGAAACAAATAAATCAAGAACAATTTGTTGAACTCTGCTTCACCAGAAAGAACTATGACTTGTTTCTGTAGTCACACCAACATATTTATGACTATTTTCCTACTCAAAAGCTGCTAAAGAGCTTAGATGCTTTAAAAGCTTGAAAACACTGTTAATTTTACTTGTAATCACACAGATTTTAACCAAATTGGCAAGCAGACAGACACAGCCTCACAACGCTGAACTTCAAATCAGTGCATGCTTTCATGTCAGTACCAAAAGCAAGAAATATCTGCTTTATAATTTTCCAAGAAAGTCTATCTCCTCCCCCTTTCTTGAGGGAAGCAGATCTCATATCTGGAATGCTTGCTTTACTATTTCATGTCTAACAATACTATCAAAGGAGTAATTAATTTAGGAATTATGTCACTTTTGAGGAAAACTTCTAATGCGATAGTGGCTCTTTAATAAAGGCAAGGACCTTCTGAAAAGGTCAAAGAAATTAATTGAAAGTGTAATGTGAAAGCACACAAGTTAAGCACATGAGGCCCCTTTACAGGAGCTCTTGCACAGAAGTAGGTTTAATTTTCTGTACCATATTTCCTCTTTAGTTTAATCCCTGCAAGAGAGGGAAGAAACAGAACCAAAGCCATTTTAACTTCTGACTGGTGTTCTTAATATAGGGGTTTAATGAGCTGTAACTGATGAGACGTCCTTTTACTCTGATGTAATTTTGCCTCTCCTGAGCCTGTCCGTGCTCTGAGAAAGAGAGTCCTGCAACTGAAGCTGCCTGCGCCAGTATATGCACACTATCTGCCTCTCTCAAACTTTCCCTTCTACAAAACCTGACCTTCTCTAAACTTTCTATCCACATTGCAAGTCACTTGCTTAAACAGGGAACGTGGGAAGAAGGTTGGGGAGGAAATGGAAAAGAGAATTGAGGAATGTAACACATATATGACTGAAGTTTGCATTTATGATGCATAAAAAAAATCATTATTTTTAGAGCACTGTACTTCTCTTCAGAGTTCAACAACCAGTATTTGAAATTTTCCATATAGATTTTGGTACTTGCTTTATATATATCAGTCCCTAAACTTAAAGGCACTAGGAAAGTGTCCAACATTAGAGGCAAGACCTGGCACACTGTGGCACAGAACAGAGCCCATGCTAACGAGCTGTGCCTGATTCCCAGTCCTAGGTTTGTCCTGGAACTGCTGAGGTTGATGGCAGAAAAGGGAGGAGCGGGGACACACTGCCTAAGGAGGGAGATACGGGGGGCAGGGAAGGAGCAGTGGGGATCCACAAGAAATGCTGTAGCAGCAGCATGGTAGGGGCCTGGAAGTGAGAAGTACTGAGACTGATGGCAGGCGTTCAAGTGACAGTGCCTGGGGATGGGAAAGCATTTGGGGTGTTTGGAGGCAGTGAGAGGCAGCAATGGCAAGAATAAACAGGAGGCAGCCTCAATGAAGGTCCACCCCCACTGGCTGGTAATCATTATTTTATTAGATAGACTATTTTGCTTCTGAGGAAAAATGTTTCCCTCATGATAAATTATGTATTTTGGAACATCATTAAAATTCAATGTCTGTTCTTTCTGTATTTCCAAGATTAGCATTTTGACACCCATTACCATAAACATTTAATCTATGCAGGAGAAAGAATAATTGCCTTGTGTATACCGGGTGTACCTGAAAAAATCTTTTTAATATCCTTCATACAAAAAGGAGAATACTACTTTAATTTTATTTTACTTGTGCACTCTGTTAACAGAGCTGACACTACAGAGAGGGCAAGAAAATCTTCAGCTTTTTCAGCACAGTGTTTAGCTGGCAGAGACCATAAATTATAAATAGACCCTAAACTGTGTAAGTGCGGAAAGAAGACAGCTTTACAGTTTGGTGGAAGGAAGATGGCCAAAAGGACAGAATCTGACAAAGACAGCTGATGAAACAGGGATGGAAAAGCTAAACTGCTGACAATACATACATTCAACTTAATAACACATAAGATTCTGTATGAACTGAAGACAACTATTCCTGCAACTTTGTAAAAAAAAAATTAAAACGGGGAAAAAAACCCCTGTTTATTAAGATAAAGTAGCTTCAAGACAAAATATTTGTTCAATTAAAAACATGGATTTTGAGAAATCTACCAAGTCCTACAGAAGATGTAACAGTTTGGAAGTACCACACACCAGCAGGATGCCTATTTACAAAGGGCCACGAACACGGCAGAATTGTGCAAAAATTCTTTGGAGATGAAACAACGTTAGCTACTGGTGTCAGTTACTTAAAAATTATTGTGGTTCACTGACAGCTAGATTCTACCCGTAGCACTTGTGTTTTTAGATTATCAAAGGAATGTCTTAGAGCCTGAACCTTTAACCCACAGGACAGGCAAAGCTCCCATTGATTGCCTGCGTTAACTTGGACTGTTTGCCAGATCCATCCGCCCGAGTATCCTGATTTCCTATAATATGAAGGCCCATACTCACCAGGTAGGGAAGTCAGTGAGAGTCTCTTCAACAAATTCAATATGCACCATTAACTGGGTAACCCAGCTTCTCTTCAAAGTGTCAATAAGATGTCAGGCTGGAGCCCAATTGCGTTCTTCTTGTTTTTTCAGTGTCCAATATAAGACACACCGGATCTAATCTTCAAAAGATTCAGGAGCCACAACTTCATTTTATGTGCAGAGATGCTGTAAGTAGGTATCTGAATTTGAGATCCACTAAAGGATACTAAAAATATAAGTAGCCACTTTGGAAAATGTTGTCTCAAATGATTTGAATCAAAAGCTTTTTTTCATCAGAACACACTGTTTTAATGTTACTGGGTCTTCCTTTGGAGCTTTTTTTATATCACATGATAATGATTTTGATGATGGTCCAATTACACATTTTCAAGTAATTAGGCTCTTTCATCTAGGTAAATAATTTGTACAAACAAGAGATTTAAGAAATATTTTTGACTAACTTCTTTCACCAGCTTCTTGCAGGCTGAGATAGCAGCTAATGAGAATAGGCTAATTATGCCAAGGTAAGTTGAAGGTTTTAAATAGCTGGTGCCAACACTATTTGATAAAGTAATTAAAATGCTGTTTTCAGGATTCTATATGAAATTCTGCATTATTAGCTCTTAATTAAACTGTACTTTGATGGAAGAGTTTACTATTACTAAACAGCTAAATCATCTCATTATTCTGCAGTTAACAGAAATAAACCCCTGCATTTCTTTTAATTAAAGGACAAAAAACCCCCAGGCCAACTGAAGTATAACTAACAAACACACTACTGCTGCATATGATATTTTTCCTTGAATGTTGGTAAGACAGGATTCAACAGAAAACTTGGTAGTTCTTACATTTTTGCCTAATGCTTCACCTACTTATGAAACAGCGAGTATGAATAGGTAAGTTCTCAGACTATAACAGAACTCAAAGTGAAAACAAAGTGACTATAAAATGCATTTAAAATCTCTTCATATTTACCCAATTAAGTTCTTGCGACCTGGTGACTGTTGATGAACCAGTACAGCAGGAAGCTGAGGTTTGTTAGTCACAATGCAGCTGTACTGCAGAGTCACACACACCCCACTCAGCAGCCTCAGCTCTGAGCACGACCAGCCACCTCTCAGGGTGACAGAGAGGGTGACACTTCTGGGCCACTTTGCCATGACTGCTTAGTCTGGTTTGTGTCCACTGCATCCCATCAGCTGTAGGTAAATTCTAAGAGGTGTTCACTTGCTGGGTACCACCAGCAAGCATTAGGCTTTAAAAACTCCAGTGCAAACAACTACCTCAGATGCAAAGCATTTACACCGCTGCACCCCCTCATTAGACAAACCCACACTTTCACAGCTTCAGATCCCATTTGGTAGGATCCACAATATTTTGTCATAGAAGTTAAAACAATCTCATGGCTATTCAGTCCAATCATGCATGTATCTTATAGTCATGCAGCTCAGAAAGAATAGAGGTACTATTCAAGCTCCTAGTACCGCATTCATTATCAACAGCACGTTTACTTACTTTACTGCAGCCAACAGGCACCGCAAGCAGAGTCTGGCTGGAGGACCAGAGCTACCCTCCAAACCAGGCAGTCCTCAGCGCACATTATGGCCACCAACTTCCGCTGTGGCAATGCCTGGGCTCCCTTATCCACCGCACATCGCCTGGCTCTGCCACTCAGGGCCTTATACCCAGCTGTCAGCAACATGTGGCTCAGTACAGCCACCGATTGCTGAAAATATCTAGAAGGTTCAACACTGGAAGAATTTCCAGGCCTAATATCTCAGCAGCAGAGACCACGGTGGCCTCACCTGAAGGCAGGGGAAGCCACAGCTGGGTCACTACATCTGCTCCACTCTGATGAGTCTGTTAGTGGCTACATTACTCTGTCCAATATACTAATCTTTTTAAGAGATACAATTTAGATTTCAGGTCTATCTTTGCATTCATGGCCTGCACACAAACCAAGAAACTTGTTCCATAAAATCTTGTTTCTCACAGATGTTTCCCAAATTGCTGTTCCCACAGTGCAATAGCTGGCACTCCCTTTCTCGCTGCTACCTAGGACCTACCCTCCCCACTAGTGCCTCCTTCCCTTCCCACACTGCCCCACACGCCTGTCTACATTAAAAAGGGACAGGACGTGCTATTGCTAGCTCCAAGACACACCATGGTCGGTCAAAGTGAAGGGATAAATGCAGAGCTCACTCTGAAATGTGTGTTTCAGTGCAGGCACTGCTTTGCGTGCACATCTTATCCCATGCTGAATTCCACTATGCCAGCAGGAATAATTTAACTGTTTTTGAGAACT
The DNA here is from genome assembly GCA_011057875.1 of Pterocles orientalis. NCBI lineage: Eukaryota > Metazoa > Chordata > Aves > Pterocliformes > Pteroclidae > Pterocles > Pterocles orientalis. Next base: position 1,063,518 of record WKFP01014325.1, on the reverse strand, counting down.
GCCTGTAGTTGTCGCATTGGACTGAAATTGGTCAGCAGGTTCAAATGTCATTAGATAGATCACAGACTCACAGAATGGTTTGGGCTGGAAGGGACGTTCAAGATCATCGAGTTCCAACCCCCCTGCCATGGGCAGGGACACCTCTCACTAGCCCAGGTTGCTCAAAGCCTCATCCAGCCTGGCCTTGAACCCCTCCAGGGATGGGGCATCCACAGCTTCTCTGGGCAACCTGGGCCACTGCCTCACCACCCTCATTGCAAAAAAAATCTTCCTTATGTCCAATCTAAATCTACCATCTTCCAGCTTGATTGCTGGACTGACAAAGGCGAACAGAGACATTATAAATGCCTGATTTCTTTAGGAAATAAAAGTAAAAACGGGGTGTCAGTGTTGTATACAGCAAGCTCCAACAGTCTGTGAATATGGGCTTCTGAAGAAACTTCAGTCTTACTTTTTTCTTCAGTGCCAGTATTCTCTGGACCTCAGTGCCCGAGCTTGGACAAACTAAGACACAACTGTAAGCCCCGAAGCCTGCACTTCCTGTTCAGCAGAATTTTAAATAAGCAAGATTTCAAAATTTTGTCTACATCATTGTATACATGATCACAGCTCAATAATGGTGATAGTTATCTATTTTTCCAGAGCACACAAAATTCAAAGCATTTACATTTTTATAGTATTTTTCCAGCATTTAGAGAGCGATCACTGAGTAACAGTGGCTACAATCACAATATAAGCTATGTGATCACAGCAGAACTCATGGCTACAGACCAAGGTATAACATGCTGCCATTTAGGTAGCCTGAAAGAAATAGCGGACACTACAAGCTATGTCTAAAATGTCAGTAACAAAGATAAACACTTTGGGGTTTGTTCGCTTCTTAGTTTATATTTCTTTTCCCCTAGTAAGACTAAAGCTTCTAGACAAGCACAGTATTTGTGTTAATGCTTAGTTTTACATATTAGAGAACAAATAAAGTGCAAATAAAGGAAGACTCAAACCCTCTCATTCATATAAAAACCAGAATAGAGCTGGTTGCTTTTCTCTGTCTAGTAAAGTACAGCAGAGTTACCACATCACCGGCATGTTAAATAAACTGACTACAGCACAGGCTGGGCAACTCGCTGATGACACAATCCATTCACAGATGCTGTTCACCCCCCCCCCCCCCCCCC
>WKFP01014325.1:980145-1062323 GCA_011057875.1 Pterocles orientalis | reverse complement strand
CTCTGTCCCCCCCCCCCCCCCCTCCCCTAGAGCGAAAAAAGATTTCTGCGCTTCTCTTAAGACTTTATCTGATTAAAAATATCTATCTACCTTTGTCCATATGTTTAGGGTGAGCTTGAGGAATAACGAAAGCTCTTTTTCTCTCTGTGCTCTAGCTTTATTGACAGAAAAAAAAAATCTTAGACCAAAAGGATTTTAATTTTCTCTTTCTGCCTGAAAGCTCTATGTCAGAAGCAGCTGGGGATTCAGTCTTCAGCTTGCTCACCAGCTAAAGGTCACAGATATATTTTTTTCTTCTCTCTATGAGTAGTTCTAAAGTTGCTGAACGAAATTCCCCTGCTACATCAGCATCAGCATGAAATGAATGACGGAAAATGAGAAAGCAAACAGGACAAGCTTGCATAAAATAACAGAGATAACTTTTTTCAAGCCATATTTTTTGTTATTATATGTAGTCAAAACGGAAAAGACATGATAAGAACTTATTTCAAGTTAATAAAATTTGGACAGCTCCATTGACTCCTACATAGTACTAGTCTAAGGGATATAATTTAGCAGAAAAAACCCATTACTTTAGTGAAACACAGGACATGAATAAGAGAAACACAGGGGAATTATTTTGTCAGAAATGTTAGCACACACTTTTTCTGTTTTTGCACGAATGTTTGCATTTCTAAAAGACAGGATTTCAGAAACTAGATCTAGTTAAATATTCCAGCTGGCCAAATTCTACACTTGTGGACTCAAACTGACATACAGGAATCTAAATGGAGCTCTGCATTTGATTATACTGTAAGAGATTGAGAATACATCTTAGTACAAATTTCCTGCCAATATCATATTCTTTCCAATAGCATATTTCATACTCTTTTGTGGAATCTAATTTTTAAAGATTTATATAATCCTTTTATTTCCTTTTGGATATTAGCCTCTATTCTGCCACTTTTATTAGCTATTCAGACTACACTTAAGTATCTCCATGACTTACATAAATATTTTTTATCCACCCTCACTGTTTATACCCTGCAGACATCTGCAGCCTATTGCTTTCTGCTTTGGTCATCATTACTTACCAAATTCTTTAGCCTTTATTTTTTCATTTTTTTTCTCAGAAATTTCCTGACTGTTCTGGTGTCTCTAAGCACTCTCTATATATTTCTGTTAAGTGGTGTAGAACTGAGCACAATATTGTAGAAGCCTCTTCACTGAGCAAGAAGTAGTACTTTCCTGATGTAAAATGATATTTTTCATGGTCAGCTTAAATTTCAAACTGCCTTACGTTACAAACTCAGGTACAATTTAGTATTCATCTTGGGCTCAGGATATTTTCAGTATTACCATTTTCAACATTTCTATCACCTTTAAGGAAGGCAGTGAGAAAGAACAAGGGATAAGAGAAGTGTTTTGCATCATAAAACCCTCCACTTTTTATATCAACACTAAATTATTTCTCAGCCTCCTTTCCAGTGCCATCAGAATTCTATCAAAGGCAACTCTGAGTTATCTTCAGTCCAAATTCACTTTAAAATGGGAGCAGAGACACTTCAGTTATTCTGTGTGCTAACACTGACAGGGCATGTGAATGGGAGCTTGATGTAGAGTTGGGTGGTTTATTAGCTCCACAAAATTGCAACTGGTGTTCTCAGACCTTACTGGTTACCTCAGTAGAGCACAGCAGGGCCTTTGTCACACGAATTTACAGACTTAGGTTGGAATGAATCCATGGAGCCTTGCTCTGCACAGTCACCAACCTTTTATTTGTCCTCTCCACTATTCATATTTTCAAATGTATCGTAGTATAATTTTTGCAATATACAATGGTATTTATGATTTATTCCAGATACAAAACAACATTTTAAGGAGCAATACTAACTCATCTCCAGGGCTGTAAAGTATCAGAAGGAATCTCCTAAAGAGTAAATATTTTTAAAAATTGGTCATTAGGTTCTTATGCGCTGTCAAACAAAATTTTTAAACAGGGACTGTTGTGGTTTAACCCCAGCTGGCAATGAGCACCACTCAGCCACTCGCTCACTCACTCCCTGACATGGGATGGGGAGAGAATTAGAAGGGTAAAAGTGGGCTGAGATAAAGACAGTTTAATAGGTAAAGCAAAAGCTGCACACGCAAGCAAAGCAAACCAAGGAATTCATTCACTGCTTCCCATAGGCAGGCAGGTGTTCAGCCATCCCCAGGACAGCAGGGCTCCATCACATGTAACGGTTACTTGGGAAGACAAACCACCATCACTTAGAACAACCCCCCTTTCCTTCCTCTTCCCCCAGCTTTACATGCTGAGCATGACACCATATGATATGGAATGTCCCTTTGGCCAGCTGGGGTCAACTGTCCCAGCTGTGTACTCCCCAAATTCTTAAGCACCCCCAGCCCACTCACTGGTGGGGTGAGGAGCAGAAAAGGCCTTGACTGTGCGTGAGCACTGCCCAGCAGTAATGACAACATCCCTGTGTTATCAGCACTGTTTTCAGCACAAATCCAAAACACAGCCCCTTACTGGCTACTGTGAAGAAAATTAACTCTGTCCCAGTCAAAACCAGCACAGGGAGTAACACTTCAAACTTGCAGAAATGTTGAAGTTTGCACAGAAAAAGAAACTGGAATTGGAAATTGATGGGGCGTTGTTACTCCATGTGGGATTAGATGTATGCTGGCAACCAACCAATTTTCTTTTACTTTGTTTCATAAGCATAACCCCCAAAATCCGTGACTTCCAGGCTGAACAGGTAAGAAGAAAGGGCACTTTTCATGCAGCTGTATTGTAAAAGAAACTAATGAAACAGAGTCCCACTTCTACCCTCATTTTTCTCCTTTTGCCACTGTGCCTTCTTGATGCGACTGAAGATTGGGAAGGAGGTAGGCCTAATTTTGGTATGTTTTACAGTAATTGCTTTGATTTCTACATCTGTCTACAGTGTGTTTATACATTTTGGTCATGGGAATTTTATCTAATTCCTGTTGCTAACAGAATTAAACAGCAAACCTGTCATCTGAAAAAGCCTAGAATAAATCTTGCAGCAGCCACTAGCAGAGAGATAAATCTGTACAGCTCTGTGGTAAGCTGTAGTTACATTATTATTATTATTTGTGTTATCTAAGTGCTTTTTTTTAACAAAAAGTACAGAACAAAAAGAGCCTCTGACCAACAGAAAGAGAAAGAGAAGGACTGACACGATGGCTGAGGGATACACTGCCAGGAGGCTGGAAAGTGGATTCAGCACATAACTGCTCTTCAGTTACGCCGCCGGGTGTGCCACAGAGCGAGAACCCTGCCCCAGCTCTAATGCATTAACTGCGTAACATCAGCACCCAGCAAGTGCCTTCTCTCAGCTCCCTTTTTCCCTCTGCACGTTGTTAATCAGTGAACAACAACAAACATCTTTTAAAATACTCATACTGAAACTCTGAAAAAGCTTTTTCAGTGAAGACACATTATCCAGTAGATTTGAACATCTTGCAGTGCACACTCAGGTTTCAGTATGTCTTGACAAACATTTCACTTCATAAATTTTGGAATAGCAGGTTTTGCTTTTGTGGACAGATGAATCAGCCCAAAGAGAATCAAGCTTAGGGTATGTTAACAAAGTAAACTGTGCAGAACCACATGCATTTTCATCTCATCCATGAAAATATTCATGTACATTCTTAAAGTATAAGTTTCTGAGAAGAGAGAGGAAGACAGAAATTTCTAACTACATGGCTGCAAACAAAAAATGGTCACTGAAGGTTTGCACACTGGGTGGACATAAGCTTTTGCGTGGATTTCCTTGGAAGGGAAGCCTTACGCTCAAGTGTAAAGGTATCTCTGCATAATAAACTAAGTCATGGGAAAAAGCAGTAATGGTGTTACAAAGCATCCAGTTAGCCTACTTGATACCAGGTGAGTGCAATTGCTTAAGTTTAAAATAAAATAGCTCTTACATTACATAATTCATTAAGAACAGAAATCAAAATACAACAGGCAGACACCATTGTTAAGAGAGTTCCTTCAGCCTCAGGATAGCAAAGTATTCACCACTACAGAGAAATACGGGAAATTAAAAAAATTTTAAAACCCTACCATATTTTTCTTGAAAAATGTAGAGGACTGCATCCATAGTGCACATCTACTCATCTGGGAAATCAGCAGTGCATTCACAGAAGCTGTGATTTCCTTAATTTTGTTCTATCATGAAGACAGACCAAGGACCAGGGAGTGTGTAACCAATAGTCAAGTCTGGTGCTGGGGTAGAACAGCTTGAACCAAATAACTGCCCTCAAAGATCTCATGGGATTCACCATGCAGAGAAGCAGTTTCTGCAGCCTCTTTGACAATAAAAAAAGCTGCAATTGAGATGGCTTTCTCCACTGAATTCATAACAGGAGGAAATGGTGCTATCCTTGAAAAATCACTGTTTCAAGTTTAGGTTGGCAGGAAAGTGTAGTGTCACAGCTTTTAAACAAACAAACAAAAAATCACTATGAACATATAAACAACCTTATGATTAGTGATCTGTCTTGTCCTTCTGAGATACCTTTTGTCTGAACACTCCAGAGGACTCTGCAGTTGGCAGTTCAGTTTGTTAGCAGTCAATAAATGCAAATGAGGAAGCATGGGGCAGTACAGCTCTCCTGAACCAACCCTCCTGTGTGAAAGACTTTTGAAGTGCAGACTGTGCACACTTGCGAACTTCCACAGGATCCCTTTGGAAGAGAAAGTACTTGGCATCTTTTAGGCCCAGGTGCATAAACATGTAGGAAAACAGATGCATTGAAAATAATTATCCTCCTTAACAGTAAAACTTAAATCGCTTTGCTAAAGGCCTCAAAGGCTGCAGCACATCAGCAGTGAGTGACAAGATTCTATATTTAGGACTTGGTGACTTCTCCTAGGTTCAGTGGAGCTAAGGACTATCCCATCCAATTGCTTTATTTTCCAAAAATTGATTTTTCAGAAAAAAACAAGTCTAAACCACCACCAACAAAGCAAACAAGTCCCCCCACCACCCATGCCAGGAATTCCAGCAAACACAGAACTAACAAAAACCGCTAACTAACAGGAACGAAGGACTGAAATTTGGTTTCCTCATAACAGACACAGCACTGAAACTATGAGCCTCCTCACACTTAAAAATGCTACCAGGAATCGACTCTGCTAGAAAGAACATCCACCGGTCCATCAGTGTTCACTTTCTTTCACATTTTCAATGCAGAACAAGATAGCTTTGATACACAGCATCTTTTTTAGAGCTGCTGAGCCCGAGAACTATTGTGTAGATGAACAAAGCAGATAGTTCAGCCAATTAGTAAGAACAGGTAAATGCAGTTGCCATTTTGGCACAAGCATGGCTTCTTGTGTAGCTACACAGGAGTATGCCAGCACTGCTATTTGACGTACACATTCTCTTTACGGATTTCCTCTGGAGGGCCATGCTCACCCCACAGCCCCAGTGAGCTAGGCAGTGTTGTTTGTGCAAACACTTCTGAATCTCAGTCCTTCCCACATGTAATACCTATATGTGGGTCAACAAAAAGCACGGACCAGGGACATCTGGACACGCAAACAAGGTAGCATCCTCTCCATTTGCCTGACAGTCCATGGAGATATGACGTGGAACCTGGCTATTATTAGACACACAGTTACCATGCAAGGCTTCTGTCTTCATACATTGAGTACTGTGGATAAATTGTATAATTAATCTTGGCATCAAGCTTATTCCACGGGGTTTGGCTGTATTTAGCTCTATGCAGGGGCAGAATAGGAGGAGGAAGCACGCGCGAAATTCCCGGCATTGCCCTGGCAGCCCTGGAAGTGTTGTACCTGAGGCAGAGCCAACTTTCCTGCACCCCCATCACCCTTCCGCAGCCCCCCCTCCTCTGGTTGAGAACTTTTATCCAGCTTTGTTTCAAACATCTGTGAACTCCTTTTAAAAATGAATGCTAGGCTGTACTGAACAGCGGTATCAATCTTACTATATTAAAATTCACAGAAGCTGGTACATAAACCAAATTGCTTTTAGAAGTTAAATGTTACGATGACTGACTGGTAAAGCATTTTATAGGTAGCAGCCTATAGAATACATAAAACAATTTTTATAACTTCTTTTAAAGTTATATTTTAGTTCTGAGATCTAATTATTTTCTTCCTCAAAGTGCATAATATTCCACACTATTATATCTGAAACAATTCCCTCAATAAGTTAAATCAGTCTTTCTAGGGCAGCGGAAAGCTACAGAAACAACACAGTTAATAATCTATTTCTTTGCCTCTTTTTAAGGACAGAATGTACTTTTAAGTCACTATTCCAGGCAAGTCAATAGAAAGTACCATAGGAGCCTCAACGTCAAATTAAGAAAGAAGATACATACACAACAGTAAGTGCAGTGAACATCAACATGAAGGTAACAGGGCTAATGGATTGGGAATGTAAAATGATTTATCAGAACAAAAGTTTTTAATAGTTAATCCACAATGTCATTTAGAGAAGTAATTAAAAGATTTTTTTGAATCTTCTCAAAGGAAAGATTTATGGCTCAGTGCAACTGAATAGATGTGAGCATCTCTGGTGGTTCTGCAACTGATATATTTGACGACACATCTATCATTTCTTTCCTGATAACCTTCTGCATGATAAAGCAGCAATTAACTCACAGAATTAGACTTTGGACCAACCTGTGCCTTGACAGTTCAAGCTTTCTGGCACCTGTTAGCCTTTCTGCCTTAACACAAAATATTTCATAGAATCATTTAGTTTGGAAAGGACTTTTACAATCATCAAGTCCAGCTGCTAACCTACCACTGCCGAGTCCACACTAAACCCTGTCCCTAAGCACCACATCTACACATCTTTTAAATACCTCCAGGGATGGTGACTCCACCACTGCCCTGGGCAGCCTGTTCCATTGCTTGACAACACTTTGGGTGAAATGTGACAAACATTTTTGCCTCAGAAGAGACGCTTAGATATACTTAGGTCATTCCTATGCAAGACTAATTGAAAAGATATGTCAATGTACTTTTAAAATTTATATCCAAGAGGTATGTTTTACCATGGGAATTTCTGGTTTCTTTCCACATATGCTACACAGTGTGGAAAGACACTTAACAGGTTTTAAACAACTGTAGTAATTTAAGCTGTGCTGACTAATGTGGATGAATTTGTAACAGAGCAAATAAACAATTAGCTTTTACGGGAGAAACCTGTTATTAAACAATATTTTACTATATTAAACAAAAGATTAGGCCACCACTGCACTACGGAAATAGCAAAAAAGTGACAGCACTGGCTTTGGAACATGGAAGATGATTGATCTGACCAAAAGCAAACGTTTCTATCTGATCTTAAGTCACTCCAGAGGCACTTTATGAAGAACAGAAACAAATACATACTTTTAAGGTGCAATTCACTTAACCAGTGCCTACCTAAAGATGAGATACTTTCTCTATGTTGTCTACTACAGAAAGTTAAAAGGACTAGCTCTGATACAGATGCCTAACATAAACTTCAAAATTTGGGCAAGATGACAGACTGGGCAAGTTATGGAGACTAAAATGCTACAAATTTATTATTTCTGGCTAATCCCCTCCATTTTCACAGTGCTGTTTGGCATAGATGATATGCAAACAAATCACTAGGAGGACAGCTCGTTGTCCAATTCTTCAATGACTCTAATGCTGAAAGACTGCAGGTTCACGCTTGTATTTCCCATTTCAGTGCACATATAGCAACAGATGCATTGCCTAAGCACTCACAAAAATAGAACGTGAAAAAAAAAAGATGTATCACCCCCCTTCCAATACTGACATGGTTAATATAAAGCCTTTTCCTTGGCAGTTATAGAAGAATAATTACAATTGTAGAAAAACATTAGGCTTCCATGAAAAAAGTGAAGAGACTCCCATCACAACTTCAGTTCAAAATGCCTCTTCAGGAAAGCAAAGGACAAGACAGTAAAGAGGAGATCACATAACTAAGTATTCTCAAAAAAAATAATTTCACAATGTTCTAATTTTTCACTTTGACAATGCAACCAACTCTCAAGGAAATACAGAAAGTGCATGTATTGGAGAAATAAAGGAAAACAGAGACCAACTTACTGCCTAGACCACTGCACTGCACAAACTGTCAACAGAAAAAAAAAATCACATTTTAATTTCCTCCTATTATCAGCTCTTTTTCCCGTGGAAAAATCTCAATACTTTATAACCATAAAAATTTCCCAAAGAGTAACTATAACAAAAAAATGATATTAGCAAACTGTCAGCTGGGACAATAATGGTTTATTCAGATAAACTCACTCTGTGGATATCTAGATATATTTTCTCTGTATGTCTATTTAAATGAATTATTTGCATGGCACAGGCTCTTAGTCTTCTAAAAGATACAAGGAAAATAAAATATAGCAGTCAGGCATAATGGCCTCTCCTGCCTGACAGACATTAGGAGAGAAAAAAGTTACTGAAAAATGAATGTTGAGATGACATTACGAAGCTTATTTTCAAAGTGGAAGGCAATTAGACTGTGAAAATTTTCTCTTCCATTATTTCTATTATACCAGAGGAAGATAAAGTAAATAAATATGAAGATGGATGGTTGTTGTTGATGCACAGTGACAGCTACTCAGTATGTTACATTGAAGAACTATGTTCTATCAGTCCAGATTTTATACTGTGACAGGCAAATCTTTAACAATCGAGTAGTCTAAAGATCTGAAGTACAGTTTCAAGTTGGTTTTTTTTTTTTAATTGAAAAGTTGTGGTAGAACTAGAATAAACTTCACCTGTTGTTTAATAAAACAATCCATTTATTAGTTGTACAGGATTTATATTGACAAACTATGTCAAAAGCTTTTTCAGAAGGGCTCTTTACACTTGTGTCCCTGACACTACAGATACTCAAGCTGAAGCACCACCACTCTGCCTCATTTTCAGAGGTGCGGAAGACACTCATTTTAGAGTAGCTGCTTTTGACTTGACCTCTTCTGAGGTCAATATATAATACTGACAGAAAAAAAAATATCACTGCTTAACCTTATGATAGCAATTGTCATAAGTGCTCAACTCCAATTCAAAAACTTTAAAGATGACAGTAGCTTAGCTTATCATCCAAATATTAACTATTCTGGCCACTTAGCAAATCTAATTTAGCTATCTAAAGAAAAAATTCCCTTGAGAATCTGTTCTTAGATGCAATCAGAATCTCCCTCAACTGCAACTATCCAAAAGGTGCCTGGACATAGCCCTGCCTGAGCAGGGGGGCTGGACCAGATGACCTCCAGAGCTGCTCCCAACCTCAGCCACCCTGTGAACCGCAATGTAACAACCCTGTGCTGCTGCAGTCCTACAGGGTATCTTTTGTTACGATGCCCTGTATTTTCACTCTTACAAAGAAAGAACAGTGCAGGCATAGTTTTCAACTTGATCATCTAACTTATGCCTGAGCTTTAGGGGCTCAACGAACCAGCCCTTTTAAAGCAAAGCTAGGTTCTCTACACACTCAACAGAGAGAAACCTTTGTCTCAGCAGACCCAAGACAAGCACCACCTTCTTGAATTACGTAGCGTATCATTGATGAGTGATTTTTTTTGCTATCAGTTCTGCATTAACCCTCCAGTTTACAAACTCTGCCCAATCCGGAGGAGCAGGCAGAACCAATCCTTGAGGTTCTCTGGATGCTGGGAGCTTTCTGAAGTGTTTTAGGTTACTTTGCATTAATGGAGCACATGTAGAAACATCCACCTTGCTCTAAGCAACCTCAGTCTTACCAGACGTGAGTATATCCAGAAAATATTAAATGGGAGATGAGTCAAACAAAATTAAAACACAAAAAAGCATTACACCCAATTCCATATTGGCAATATTTAAATTTAAGCTATACTGAAATTATACAGCCTCAATTTAGAACCTATTTTCACACTTGCAGCACACAATTCTGTTGCAGTCAATGCTGCAGAACTCAGTAAAACACTCCTGTTTAACAGGATGTCATTTATGTGCAAATATACTTTACAATAAAGGATTTTCAACTACCACAAATTGATTTTATTTCATTCCTTCCACATGTCATTGTGCCACAGAGGATAACTCCTTTGATATTAATAGTAATGAAGATGTATTGCATCTGACAGCCCTAACAACGTGTTTAATAGAACATTTTAACTTTAAGTAGATGAAGAATCAGAAGGGAACACTTTTTCAGATTCCACTGTTTCAGAACACAGTTCAGTATAAATGAAATTATCCTACTTATAAGTTATTTCCACTTTTATATTATTTCTATTTAATTTGACAGTTTTATTTTGGGAAGATAACGTTCTGACATACTGCAAATTACTCTCCCAAAACAATACAGTTTATCCTTCTGTATCTTCTTTAATCAAATTTGTCTCAATAGCTTCCTGTTCCTACTAAGTAATTCTGGCAATTAATCTTCCTAACTTATCCTCAAATGACATTCCAAAGGTGTCACTCAAAGAGAAACAATACAAAACATACTGCTGCACAACCTAGGAAGAGATTTATTCAGTCTTATTTTATATATTTTCTTGCCAGAAACTGCTGCTTCTTCAGAACAACCTTATTTCCTTCCTGCAATTTGATTTTGCACTTAGAAGATTGTCAAAGTATGCTCACCCGCCTAACTCAAATGCTGCCATCACGTTCGACACAGAAGCTCCATTTATTGAGTTTCACCTTTATTCCAGCGCTCCTCCATGCAATTTGTTTGCATAAGGAAAACATCCACTTATCTAGAAGTTATATCTGATTTATAATCGCATGTGCAGAGAATGTTGTGGAAAACAGCGTATGCTGCAAATTTAAAGCACAACTACAAGTTCAAACTTTTTGTTTAATGAAGCAATATACGCAGGGTTACTGCAGCTTGACAAGTATATTAACACTGAAAAAAACAAACACCTAGTTAAAATGAAACAAAAATTACCATCAACTGCACACAGTGCCGTTATTGCCTTTCCTTTTCCCAGTTCCTCTTTCCATTATGAAAGTTCTAACATTCTCCTTCATTTTAAGCACAGGCAGGGCAACAATTAGCATCTTACAGATTTTTAGCTTCTAGGCCATGTACCAGTTTTGCAAGGTGATCTCTAACTACCCTGCTATGCAACAACACTCTTCACAAAAAAAAAGAGCTAGATATACAGCAAGAAATAATGTTAAAATGTTACTTCTACTGACCCATAGCTAACACCTCACTTGAACAACACAATAGAGAGTGAAAAAGGACCTTCAGGAATATATCACTTAAAATGTTAAAATGGAAATTGTCAAGTCATTTAGCAACAGAACAAGCTTTTAAGACCAATATTAACACACACCTTGCTCAAAAGCAAGAGTCATAAAACAGAGATAAGAGAGCTGAAATGCTGCAACTGACTCCTGACACCTAAAACTTATTTCAAACAGCTAACAATCCAGTCTATTCTTCAAAATTTATGTTGACACTTACTTTTGCTCACATTTACCTCCTACTTGTAAGACTAGCAACATGCACTTTATATACAAATAGATCTTGGGTCCAGCCCTGAAGCCTGTGCTGTTTTCAAATGCCACTGAAGCATGTACTTATTAGGTATTATCAGACTAGAGTTAAAAGCTCTGCAATTATGTTCAGAATTGTCCATGATGGGTGGGGTGTGGGGTGTGTGAAAACACTACCTCTCTTACCTCCTTTTCTTTATCAGTTATTTAGCAACTAGATGCCTGATTTCCTTTTGGGAGACTATTCTCTATATATACTAAGGCGAACATAATTCAGGGATGCCTACCAACCTGTTTATGGAAATTAGCTCAGCAGGGATTTGGTTGTCACTTGAGAGAAAACAAGTGATAGTAACCAGTGAGTTATCTTATCTTACACTCTATCCTAGTACAGGTATAAGCGACACTGCAGGGACTCTCCTCCAGCCTGGAGGTTGAAGGAACTGCTACACCTGGAATCAGTGACTACTCCAAACCAGACAGACTGGCTTCTCTTCCGAGGTCCAAACAGTTTGTGTTGCTACTTACTGATCTGTATCCTCTGTGAGTTCCAACTATAAATAACTGTTCACTTTAAAAATAAGACAAAAAACCTGGCACTTTGCTGTAATGACCATTGGTTTGTGCACATACTTTACCTGTACATCGTTGGTGTTCATTCTTGTTCCCTCCTTCCCAACGAAGATGTCATCTATGTCAACCAGAATGTACCTATCCAAGGACAGTCTGAGCTTCTTTCCAGACAGGAAAGAGATGGCATCTATGAAAATCAGCTTGTGCAGCCAAAAATTCAAGTTATTGCCAAAAAGGACTCGTTGAATCCCATCGTGGAGCCCCAGGTCATGAATTACTGTGGCATGGAGAGCACTTTTAGCAGCAGGTGGTGAAAGGTTTTCTGGTGTCTTTACTTTTGCAAATATCACTGGTTGATAAGCTGTATGATTAATCTGGAAAACTGCCCAGTCATTTCCAAGCAAGGGACCTTTCTCAAGCTTAGAAGATTTAGTCACACGGAGCAGTGGGGAATGAGGGTTAATGCAACAGTCCTTAATACCCAGATTGCTGTGGATATAGAAAGGAAAGCCCTTCAACTGAAAGCTCTGCAAGCTGTTCTCATTGCCTTTGTGAAATCCAATAACACCTACACCATATTCTATACAGTACTTATCTAGAAGGCCTCTGTTCCAGGAGTCCATATTCACATACTTTACAATATTTTCATACACTATGAGAGCGTATTTGCCTTTGTTTTTGTCTATAAGCACTGGGAGGTCACCTTTTCCGGGTGCAATCTCAATGTGATACTGAAATCTGCTAGATTCTAAAATGGTTATTATATCTTGGCCTAATGTTGAATACTGACTTTCCACAAACACCAGCACTACAAGATCTGTCCTCAGTGGATCAACAGGCTTCGTGGTCTTCATCTCCATCAGCTTGTATGGCAACAGTTGAAGATCACCACATTCCACTTCTGAAGAGATTTCAGAAAGTTCATTTTCCTGTTTGTAGCCATTATACAAGTAGTACGCAGAAATAACTATGCTCACCATACAAAAAGTGGCCAGCAAAATAACTGTTCTTTGAAAATGTCTGTGAAGTTTCATGATAAAACTCATGTTGTTTACTTGCCTTAGGTTGTTCTCGACAGCAGCATTAAAAACAAACACAGATTCTCAACAACTTGTTCCAGTCCTCTGAAATATTTATGTCACCATTGCAGCACACACATCTATCTTCCACAAAGATTTACAGAAGGTTTAGTCTAGAAGAAAAAGAAAATCAGATTTAATTGAGGCAACACGCTTGTGAAGAATCATCACACTTAAACTAATAATGAGCAAAGAAATCAATGCCAGAGGTTTAGAAACAAACAGCCCAAAAGTGATAGTTTCTTTTTGAAATTTTGCATTAGTACCATTATTTCTTCCCGCTCCCCTCTATTCTTCATTATTTTATAAAACACACAGTTGTCATTCAGAACTTTATCATACCACAATGCTGAAATTTCTGTGTCTCTCAATACATTTGCACAAGTTTAGAAGACACAGTTGGAAGAAACTCTACTTTGGCTGTAACAGAAACCAAGTCTAAGGCTTCATGACCTAGAAGCCTGAGTGAAGACAACCTGCAGGCTTTGCTTAGCTATCGCTTCCAGAAATCCCACTAGTGGTCATGTGCATTTGAATGTCTCTAAATCTCACAGGCTTCTTACTCCAGAGATAAGTAGAAGTGGATACACACAGCAGGCACCAAAAAGTAAGATACAGAGGCAAAGAACTTACTGTTTTTCTGGACATTTTTCTACCCAAAGATAAAAGAATTCCAAATACACTATTGCTGACAACCTAAACATTGAAGAAATTTCATAACCTTTCTCCTTCCTCTCCAAAGAAGCTGGGAGAACATTAGTCTATATGATTAAATGCATTCCGTCTTATATAAAAGTCATTTTGGAAGAACCAAAAAGTTTTCAACACAACTTGCAAATTTAACTGTTGTTGTACACGTACACACAAACCAGTATACTCTGTATCATGTGCACTGTAGGTGTATTTTTTAAAAAATCACTTCTCCCTGAAACATTGGAAGCAAATAAATAGCATTTTACTGAACCACGCACTGTTTGGCAAATCTTTAGAAGCAGTTTGTGGGTTTTTTTGTATTAAAAAAAGCATAAAGCAATTCAGGTCTTGAATTTGAGAAAAGAGAGTAATAAATCAAAAGCTAACTTAAGAGGCAGATCACCTAAGGATATACTTATGCTTTAACTTGTATGTAAGGAAGCAGTCATTTTTCAAGTCAACAGTACAATCACTGTCAAAAGTTTCTAGAAAAACAACTGAACAATGTGACAAGGATAAAACAATTATGTACCACAAGTAATAAAGGAAGGTTAACAGAAGATTTTGAAGAATACTAAGGGTATTAAGATCTAGAACATGTTGTTGTAACTCCACGAGATAGTACAAATCTATCCCCACTTGTAAATGGCAGTAGGACAAGCTATGTGTCAAACATTAACATGGTCATTTCCTGATCAAGTGCTTAATCCTTCCACGCTCAGTTTTTTAAAAAAATAAAGTAGGGCTTAAAAAGTGAATACCAAGGAGCTCCAGAAGCGTAACAAATATCAAACACGAACTTTTCTGTACAGGTTGACAGAGACACTTGAATTTTCTTGAGAGATCATAACAAATGATATCTACTCAAGCTCTATTCCATGTTTTGTACTTTGTAAAGCTTTTGTTAAGACATTTTTATTCCTAGGATGGCTGAATTTAGGAGCAGATGGAAAGAAACATAGTAGGCTTCTCATCCAAAATAAATTGAAGTATAGAAAAGACTAATTACATATTTATAAAGGGGGTAAAAAAATGAGGACTTGTAAAAATAAACAAAAAGAAACAAAACCAAACATGTCATGTACCTGGGCCACTTAACTACTCGGCAAGAGCTCCTAATCCTACATTGTAAAGAAGTCGGCCTTTCACTCCAGGCTTTCAAAATAATTAAAAAATGTGATGGATTTAACAGCACGTATGTCACTTCCATGGGTTTTAATTAAACCCCAAAGATTGATCCTCCCAGTGCCAGGTACATGATAAGCACAAAGCAAAAATAAATGAGTAGAAAAATGAGATAAGAGAGAAACTACGTGGCATCCTATTTAATAAAACAGCTGAACTAAGCACCAAGAGTAAGCGTATGTAAGCCATCTCATTCATAATTAAGATCCCCTTTAGACCTGCATCTCACCAGATAAGTCTGCTCTCTAGGTATATTCTACACTCTTCACTTTCTGCTCACAGACACCAGTATATTAACGCTTTTTGTTCTGGGTGGACTTACACCCAGCCCTGAACCTTACCTGCAGCTGCACAAAGACTTTCACATAACCATTAGACATGAGGCTTGCCTTTCACTCAGGTGAACAGGCTCATTAACCAGTGTTAGACAAAAATAACATACCCCAGTTTCTCAGTTTCTAGAGGCATATATCTGAAAAGAAGCTAAAGAATGCATCAAGAGCAAACAACATTATGCGAAGACACCTTTAGAATAAATCAAAGAACATTTTGAAGTATTAAGATGACTGATGCTTGCCACACTAGCTTCAAGAATACCAGTTTAGATAGTAGAAAAGAGATATTTAATGTAAGAAGTCAGCTGACAAGGAGCTCCACCTTGAATCATTAAAACCAGATTTAAGAGTGATGTTTCCAGGCAGATGATTTTCTATTACACACACAAAGGATTGTGTTCATTTTGCATCTCCAATTCAGCTACTTGAATGCCAAGAAACTAATAATTTTAGTGTCTAAAAATAATACTTGCTGCACTCTGTAGAAAAGCTGTACGTATGCCTGCTTATCTTCAATAACCACATACCTGGCTTACTTAACCCCGCGTAGCGCTCAGGCCTGGTTTATGCACTAAAGAGATGTGAGCCTGCAAAGCAGAACTGACAAAAGTACCATCAATCATTTCTTTGAATAACACAGAGTCAGGCACCACACAACCAAGAGCTCAATGCTTGTCTGCTTCTTCTAGCCCTAAGCTTCTCTAACACGGCCCTAAAATACCCCTATTCTTATGACAGAAACCACCAAAGTTCTATTGGGAGGAAGCTCCCACCAGCAGGATTTAGAAGTTTCTTCCTTTACCAGCCTATGCTTCTGACCAGCCAGTCACCTGCACCTGACAACCCTGCTGGAGCAGGAAAAATTTACAGCGACCTAAGCTTACGGAAAGAAAGGGCTGATTAGATGGAGTTGTTTGAATGAGGTATCACTGAAGGGTTGCAACCCAAGGGCTGCTAAAGTGAGCAGCAGGAGCACTTGAAGTATTTGTAGCAAGAATGCAGTTCCTAATGTTGTTCCATGGAACATAAAATGTGGAGTCAGCCCAGAAACCTGCATTTGCTTTGAGAAAACCCGTGTCATTTTATCCCTAGCTCCTAACTGCAGGTACATCCTGGGGCTGCACAGTGGAGCTGAGTGGATAGAAGTGCCAAGAGAGATTCAAGGTTTGACTCTGAGAAACAAGGAATTTTCCGATGCCCAGGAAGACAGAGCCAGACTTGGTGTCCTCACTACAGAAAACAGGAAGGAAGGGGAATGGAACAGAACAAGGTACAAGTTTTAAATGCATCTTCTCTTGAACCAGCTTGGTGCTTATGTAATTTTCACTTATTGAAGAACTGTTTTGCATGGCAGGAGTTCAAAAGAACATAGAAAGAAAAAAAAAACCCACAAAGAGAACATGCATTTAATAATACCAAAATAGTTTCAAAGCCTTGACAAGGTGCAGCTGTTTTCCTAGAGGAATAGCAGCACTTTATCTGGGCAACAGTACTTCCTACTCCACTGGGATCTCTCAATACCATGCTAAAGTAACTCATTATGCAGCAAACTAAACAGTGGTAGAGAGATCTTTAAGGTGCATCACCCACAACACACTGCAGGACCTCTCAAGACCACCATAGTGACCTTTATCACAACTGGATACACAGCTTCAGGGAAGTGCTTGTTCGCTATCACTTCCAATGGCAAAAACAGACAACGCGTGTAATTCGGAATGTATCAACACCAGAGTAAGCTGTCAGAAGCAGCATTTCAGAATAGGACAGTGCTTATGGAGTCTTACTTTCAGGACACAATATAGCATTTTACAAAACAACAATGAAGTCATGACAGCTTGAACTGCAATATAAAAAAAACCCCAATCCAAATATAAAAGTCTTAAAGAAAAAAAATCAAAAAGTCTAAAAACTCTTCACAGAAGTTTAAGCTTGTTAGTATTGTTTCAGTGAAAAAAACATGAAAAAGACCCATAGCTAACATAAGCCCTCTTAGCTCGTTAATTTCAATGGATGCATGTTGAGTTCAATGAAAGGAGGATACCGTCGCACCTGTATTCTCAGAGCACATGAAAACGGGTGTCAGATATTATACAAATCCCATGTTCCACAAAGGTAACGTTGAAATAAGTTTTGCCTATAAAATAATTTGCATGGTATTTTTCCACAGCCTGAAGCAATAAAAGCTGCCTCATCATTGTGTATCTAGAATCTTATTATTTTCGAAGAATCTGCATTTCACCTCAAAGAATTTTGCATTTTCATGCCATCATCTGAAAATTCAGACCAGTATCTGTGTTGTTCCAAGCATGAGGTAACAAAATGTCTTCTTAATGTGAAAATTAGTAATAAAAAATTCCTTGAACATCTTTGAATATTTAGAATTTTGTTTTTACCTTGTGGATTCACTATACAGGAGAAGATCTTGCTAAGAAAAAGCCGAGTCATAGAAATAAGTTTTGCATTTTATGCTGAAGACAAGACTCAATATCATTCTCATCTACTATAGAAGTGACTTCTGCAGCCCAGGACTTGTTCTCATGAAAACCTTGAGGGTACAGGAAATAAATATAATCTTCTTAATTGGAAGGCTTACAGTTCTAAGCAACACTGCTGGGTAGTCACAATTACAGGTACCTTCAGACAGCTAGGATTAAACAGATGCATTAGAATAGAGATCTTCAACTGTTGGGTTTTTTTAGTTTGTTTACTTGTTTTTAATTCACTAACAAGGTAGCACTGATAAGAGAACAAATACCACAGTGAACTCACAAGAGATGAACTGTACCAAAAGGAGCCTGGCAAGTTCCTATCATTTGCAGCTTTCTTTAATTTGTTGTTTCATTGCTGAGAATAAATGACCAAACTCTTTGCTTCTATAAATAATTTCAGCACAATAACCCTAATGGAAATACTTAGGTTAGACAACACTGGCTGAGGATTTAGCCAGTAAGTGAAAATAAAGAACATGAAATCATAGGTCTTGATTTTCATATTTTCTGGCAGTAAAATTTACATAATAAATATCAAGTCTGCTTCTTCAGAAGTCTTTGCAGCCAGCCTGGAACCCAGTCCCTGGTCTCTGGCTTCTGTGCGGCCACTGACAATTTCTGCTCTGTGAGTGTCATGGCAACCCTGCAAACATTGTTCCCTCCTTGGTGTATTTTTGCACTGACTTTCACAGTGCACAAAGCTCTCTTCCACAGGCTTTATGTGACTGGCTTCTCCATGCAGGAGAAACACGCTATTTTCTGGACTCACTAGTTGAAAAGTGGTTATGACCATTCAGTTTCATAACTGGTATTCATATGCTCTGAAACTGAAAAAAAACCCAAAAAATCCTCCAAATTGTACCAATCCCAGGCTCACATCTTCATATGGTATTGAATAGGTGCTCAAATAGGAAACCAAGCACCCACATAAAAACAGACACATAAAACCCCATAGAAATAAAAAAAACTATTGAAGTGGTATCAGGAATATCAATAAGATTCTTAAAATAAGAAACATTTTTCTTGAACTCAGTTATGTTAAAAACCATCAAAATTACAACAATAGGCTGAGCTAAAATATCCACAAGCAAATGAGAAATTGTTCTCAAATCACATTTTTCAAAGTCCAATTAAAAAAACAGGTTTAGTTTTATCCCAGACCTCTGCAAGGACAATTGTTTACTCTGACCCTTGATTAGGAACTGTAAAGTTGTATCATACACAAAAAAAAAGTTAAGAAAAATCCTTTTTATCAAAAACTGCCAAAAACCGGAGCAAGTTCTGGATTAATTAGGCATCAATATTGTTCATCCATATTACATTTGCCTGGTTTCATATGCCTAGACGTACTTTTACATCTCTTTCTCCTCTTCAAATAATCCCCATTATTCTGTTCTTTACCAAACTAGCTGCTACTACAGTGAAAACAACATACTCCTCATATGTTAAATGAAGGATGAGTTTTAAATGAAGAACAGACCAAAAATAGATCGTTGTTCAGCATGTTAATATAGGTATTTAAATATACACTGATTAGAATGCTATCAAATTGCCTTGAATACAAAAGCCTACTTTGGCCAGCCACTATGAAATATGACCTTAAAGGAAGTATTCTGAAGTCATTAGTGTTACTTAAATGGAAATCTTTGGATATACGAATGACGCAGTAGGAAGCAGCAAAGCGCATTTGAAAGCAACCAAACCTTGGATGAGTAGTAGTGCTCAGATATTTAAATCAACTATAAAAATACAAAACTGGTCTACAAATACCAAGAACCCCTACTTACATTATTCTACTGACTGAAGTATTTGAACAGTGATAACTCAGACAAACAAATCCAAGCTGAGAATGAGATCTTAGAACTGCATATTAAGAAGACATTTTCAACTGGAAAAGATGGTGATGAGACATGAACTGCCAAGGTAAGTCATCGAGACCCTTTGGTACCACATAACAAACCCTGAAATGTGTGAATATTGAAGGGTTTACATTCTCTCACATATCTTAAAAAAAAAAAAAAAAAGGAAATGGCTTAGGCAGAAAAAAGATTCTGGTAAATAAACATGCTTTTTTTCAAGTCTTTGGGGCAAACAGCTTCTACTGTACCTGTGCTATCCTTAGCTTCACACTGTGCTGCTTCATGCTTTACCAGAGAACCTCATAAGATAGGAATTAATGCACCAGAACTTGCCATTAAAAGATATTTATAAAAATTAAATACATGGTACTTTAAAATACCTTAAAATAAGGCTTAGAAGACTTTAACAGAGTACAGAAGTAGTGTTTTGTCTTCAGATTCCTACTTTACCTTCACACAATGCTTTCTACCAAAAGACAGAACATGTTATGTCTCTTACAGTTTTTCTGAGATAAATCCTATTATTTTTATGCACTTGCAGAAACTCTCTAGAGACTAAATGGTTTGCTCAAGATAAATGTGCAGCACATTCTCTTGTCCATGCTCATATCTTCTCTCTTTTCTCCCACAGCTGCCAAGCAGAGCCAGCTGTGAAGAGTTACCAAGGCAGAGTTCACCACCACTCCTTCTGAGACACCACTGGTGATGCTGACAGTGGCAGAAACCCCATTTCTTCCCCTTTCCATTTTATTAAAAAGGAAAAATAAAAACCACACCAAAACCTGAAGCAATTATCTAGCACATCAAGTACTAAGTTAAGTAACATTAAAGTTTTCTGCCATTTCCCAAAGCTTGCATGCGACAGTTGAGACGAGCAGTAACACACACCAATTCGGGGATTTTGGGAAACCAAGCAGCTGTGAACACCTGAAGTTATTAATAATGACCGCACCATGATGAGTGATTTTGTTCCCCAACGCAGCAACCAACCCATGCCCGCAAACACTAGAGGGCAACAGTGTCGCACAGACAACAGCCGGGAGAAGCGCAGAAAGGAGAAAAATCCCGGCCGGCTGAAGGGCCGGAGTGGTACCACACCAGGCAGGCGGATGCGAAGTGAGCCAGCAAAGAAGAAAAACAAAACAAACCCCAAAGAAACCCCACAAAACAACCCCGAACACGCTCCCGGCGCCGCGGGACGCTCAGGCCGCCGTGTGCTGGAGGACGCTGTCCCGGCAGGAGCCCCCGGAGCCCCCCGGGCACCACCCTGCCGCCGGCCGCAACTTTGAGGGGAGCGGGGGACACCCGGGCGCGAGGGCGAGGCCAGGGCCCGCCACCCGCGCGCGGAGCCGGGACACTTCGCCCGCCCGAGGAGCCGCGCGCCCGCCCCGCCCCGACCGTTACCTCCAGGCGCGCGCCGCCGACATTCCGCCGCCCGCCTGAGGGCCAGCGCCCTCCGCTCGCCCGCCCGCCGCAGCTCCCGCTCTCGTCCGCCGGCGCCGGGCGCTGTGGAGGCTCCTCCGGGGAGACGCGGCTGCACCCGGCGGGCGCGGGGAGCGCGGCACCGCCCCAGCCGCGACCCGCCCGCCCGCGGGGAGGTGCGGCGGGGCCGCCCGCCCGGGGGTGCGAGCGCCGGTCGCCTCGCCCTCCCGGAGGAGGGGCTCCGTGCCGCCGCGCCCGCACTCACCGGCGAGGGGCGGTCGGGGGGCTCCGCCGCACCACCTCCCCGCCATTAGCCGGCAGCGGCGCTACCGCTCGCTGGTCACCGCCTCCGCCTGCTCGGGGGGCTCGGGCGGGCCGGGGGCGGCGGGGAAGCGGGGCGCGGCTCGCCCGGGCCGGCGCCAGCCCTCGGGCGGGGGACGCGGGAGTTTACTCTCGGCTCGTGCCGCCTTCAGCGCGCGGCTGCGGCCGCACGTGCGGGCACGCGGCACCGGCGGCGCCTCCTGCACGGGGAGCGGGGCCGGGGTGCTGCCCGAGGCACTCCCGTGCCGCCTCCCGCCCGTCGCAAACCCCTCTGTTGGGTTTATTTTCCCTCCTATTCTAAATAAAGTATGATTTTTAATTTTTTTTTTTTCTTCTTCAGACAAAGGGCTTGACATTCGAGAGGCATGCATTCGGGCACAAAGTAAACCCTTCCACTGTTAGAATGTACCTTTGGCGAGTACCTGCGTTCTGTAGGGCTCAGGCTGTAAGTGTAGCGAGCCGCTTCCACAGCAGCGCTGAGGGGAAGTTAACACAATCCTTTTGTCACACCTGTCACTGGCCGTGCAGGTTCAGGATCGGACTGGTTCCTGAATTGTTTTACATGCAAATTGTGGAAATTCCATAAGGTCAATTGTATTTTCTCAAGACAATTTGGGGTTAAAATTTTGAAAGAATACCAAGTAACGAGTTTGCAGCCTCACTGCTTTCCTTTATTGAATTTTCTCACCACATCTAAAGAGAGTCAGTCCCTCTGCGTGTTTCACTGCTACTCGGCATTCCTCACTCTGGAGATGGGGCTATTCCATCACCGCAGGTTAGGGAGTTACGATTCCCTGTCTGAACTGCATTGGCTGACTTCTAGCCTTCACAAATGGGAAATAAAATTAATAAATTTTACAAGTGCCCTCTTGATCTAACTAATTTGCTTCACAATTGCATGGTGATTGTTAGCTCACCTTATGGCTCATAATTCAATGCTCCAGATTAACTCCATCCCTGGCAGTTGTCTGTCCAAACCTTTCTTTCTATGACTCACTGCAGACAGAACCTTAAAGGAAAAAAGCCAAAGTCGTCTGAATGTTCCTTTTCCAAACGTCAACAGAATTTACAGCTCTCAATTCAGGAATACTGTGATTTACTGCTTTCTCCCTTTTATTCCTATGGCGTATTCTGAAGGAACATCCCAAATTTTAATGTCTTCTAAACTTTTGAGTTTCCAAAGCCAGGGTTTTAAATTCAAATTCCTATTATATTGAAAACACATGAAAAATAAAAATAATTGAGATGATCTAATCCCTTATTACTCTTGCTTTAAAAACCAGTGCAAGGTCCCAGGCCCCATGAGCTACACTTCCCATAGGACAGAGGATTTGTTGGCACGAGGGTTTACTAGACATGAGAGTATTAATCCACAGAACAGAGTGTCCATCTGAAATCATGTTGCCCTCTCAATATTCTACACAGAAATGGATTTCCTCCCATATTAAGCTTCTCGATTGTGTGGATATCCTGATGCAGCTTTGGGGCCTCTCTGTTATGAAGGATTTTGCCTACAACGTGCTATGAGGTATGTGGTGGAAGCCAGCCAAGAGTGACTGAAACTCTTGGACGTGAGTTCAAACTCACAAGTGTGCATGGTTTCCCTCCTACAATTCATTCTGAGTAGCTGGCACTGGTTTCAAGTTATCACTGGCCAACATGAATGGAAGAGTGTTACATACCGCTTGTCCTCACAAGCATTTGGATGCTCCCAGAGATGTGCTAGACACCTCACAGCTGAGGGCTTCAGCACGGCAAGTCAGCAGCTGTAGTACTGAGCCGTTCTGGCAGGAATGTTAACAGCTTTGGTCTTTCTTGGTGCTGCTTCTCATTTTTTTGCTCTTAAGCTGTCATTGCAGCATGAACTGGGCATGACGTCTTAGCCATTCCTTTAGAAAGATATCTCTAAGACATTGCGGAGTGTGCTTCTGGCCAAGATGTAAGCCTGGCCCCCAGTACCTCACAAAACAGACTGTAGTAATGGGGTGTTGCGTTATCACTGAGTACTACCACAGCTGGCATAATTGTGGCTGTTCACAACATCTGAGGTCACAGCTAATGTGCACCACCCCAGAACCAAACAGGTAAATGAGTAGTTAAATCAGGCAAGAAATGAGGTGGGAAGGAAAGTGGTGGTCTGCTGAACAGAGACACATTCAGATGACTTCTAGTCTGTACCATCACCTAAGGCAACACCTATGCTGCTGTTGTTTCTATGCTAGGCAGGGACTAAACCCTAGTTCCAAGATGTATGCACTGACTTGTGTTCATATAGTCAATATAGAATAGACAATGAAGCAAACTCTCCTCTGTCCCATGCCTGTGACCGTTTGCCAAGGAAACCACTCATCGCATTTCATTGGGACCTATTGTCCCAAACCAACTATATTCCAGATGTAGGATTCAAGACTCTAGGAAGTAGATGAACACCACATATCACGGAATGGCTGAGGTTGGAAGGCACCTCACCAACCCCCTGCTCGAGCAGAGTCACCCACAACAGGCTGCCCAGGACCGGCTTTTAAGTATCTCCAAGGAGGGAGACTCCACAACTTCTCTGGACAACCTGTGCCAGTGCTCAGTCTCCCTCACAGTAAAAAAGTGTTTCCTGATATTGAGGGGGATACTCCTGTGTTTCAGTTTGTGCCTGTTGCCTCTGGTCATGGCGCTGGGCACCACTGAAAAGAGCTTGGCTCCGTCTCCTCTGCACCCCCCCCCTTCAGGTATTTGTAGAAAGTGAGGAAACCTCCCCTGAGCCTTCTCTTCTTTAGGCTGAGCAGTCCCAACTCTCTCAGTATTTCCTCATGCAAGAGACACTCCAGTCCCTTATTCATGTTAGTTGCCCATGAGGTTCCCGTTGGCCCATTTCTCCAGCCTGTCGAAGTCACTCTACAGACACACCACATGTATTCAAATTTGAATTCCCCAATTTCCTGTTAATGGGTGCCTTCAGTTTATATGAACGCAGGTCACTTCAGCGTGAATTATCTAAACTCGGGAAAAATGAAATGCTTTGTACCCACAAGTCTTTAGTCTCCTACTGAAACGTGTAACTTAGGCACTGAAATGCCATTCAATATCTGTCCTTAAATCATTACGTTGAGTATTTGTCCTGTTTCTGATAAATTGCTTATTTTCAAGCTAATTACTTTGAAAATTATACCTTAATGAATTCCTATCTGTATAAATTACATTGTGTTCTGACAGCACTGCTGACTACTTATGCCCTTATACATACACATAGATATGCATTCGCACTTACACACAAGTTGGTAATTCTGATTATACTCTTTCTCTTGGAATACTGTGGTGAAAAAAGATGAAAAAAATGTGTTTAAGGACTTCCAGCAACAGTTTCATCTCAGTTCAGCTTGGCTGTTTAATCATCTCCTACCTGGAGCATGTTGAAACATGCTTAAACACTTGCAACATAGACAGGCTTAAAAAACAAGGTAGCCTGACTCCCCTGGTGATAGCCTCAGATTTTTGCGTTTCATACTGCTGCCCTCTACACATGAATGCTCTCTCTCTCTCAATCATATTTTTCTTCAAATTCAAGTCTTCACACAGCACTTCCTCCTTTTGCAAAATCAGCAATCTTTTTATCTTTCTCAAGTGAGCTGAATCCTATCTTGTCTTGTGGCTTATCTGATTCAGGTTGTTACTGTGAGAAATGGTTCTAACCATTGCATGGTTCTAAGTCTGCAAAAAAACTCTTGGTCCTTCCAAGTCCTGCTGAAATCTGTGTAAAATTTAGGTATTTTTGTCATGGTGGCTATTACTACACCCACACACACACCCCAATTTGTATCAATAAGATGGACAGATTGATTACCTTGGGCATCATTCCATAAACCATGGAGAGGTTATCGGTTGGAGAGTTACATGTAATAGCAACAGTTTTCAATTAATAAATAAATACTTTATCTAGTCCTGCCATTTCAAAGATAAAATACATCTTTTAACCAAACGCTAATTAGTATTTATATTATTTTTGTTGAGATTTTCTTGCAGGCAGCCCATACAGTGACCTAGGTATTTGAAAACAAAGAGCAGCTAGGCAATTGCCTGTTATTAGTCATGTCATTGTTACTTCTTTAAAGCTATTACAAGTACTACTAGCCAAAAAGCAAAGTTACTCTAGATTCATAATGCTCTCTGGACTAACCAGAAACTAGATTTTAAAACAAATCTAATAAGGACACAATATTAGCAATGCTTAATATAGTTATCTTTTAAATACTATGCAAATATTAACTAATGAGTCCTTAAAGAATATTTTTGTTGTATTGATAATAGTATTGCTCTCCACGTACTTGACATACAGTATTACTCCATGAGACTGCTGAAGATCATGCAGTGACTCAGTGAAGGTTAGGATTATAAATCAGAGGTTCTTGACTCTGAGTTCAGACTGCGAGACCATATCACACTGCACTAGAATAGACATGATCTGAAGCTGGGGAATGCTGTTCCATGTTAAAATGCAGACATCTAATTTTTCCCCTTAGTTAAACTGGAAAAGGCTTTACAAGTTTCATCTACACAACAAAAAGAAAAATGTGGCCTAAGATTTTAGAAAAACAAGTGATCAAAACAGTAATCGACTAAGAGCCTATCTCAGAAAAGGAAAAAAAACCCCAACATTGTTCAAGTTTATAATTGTACTATATTTTTTCCACGTCATTACAATACCCTTCATTTGTGAAAGGGTTTAAAGATTATTCTGCAACAAACAATATGGGAAACGAGCCATACTTAGGCATTTTCTCTAAAAAGTCGCTAGCTTGAGATGGAAAATACCTTTATTGTTTCTTTTCAGAGGTTTCTATTTCATTTTCAATACCTTATCCTGAAAAATCCTACTATCTGCATATATTGTAGTAATATCTTTCAAACCAGTGGATGGCAAGTTGCTAATTACATGCCGTGGGTGATGACTACTTGGCAGCAGAAAGGCATATCTATCTCTGAGCTTAGAATAAGCTATTGTTATAAATATGTTTTGTTCCACTTTAATCAGGGTATTGAGACAATTGTCATCTTTGTAGAATGATCAAATGGCCAGCTTTGGAATTCAAGAAACTCAAAAAATCATTAGGTATTTCTGCTCTAAGCTGTAAAACTATTATTTGCTGCTCAAGTCACATGGCATGTACAGTGTAAGACGGATTCATTAATGAGGAGGGCTGAGGATTTTCTGTCATAATTTGCCAGGAAATTTGCTTATGAAAAGAAAGGAAAGACTTCCTTCCTATTATATCAGGTTCATAGGTTTCAAGTTAATAAATATTCAAAAAAATAGCAGCATAGATTCAGAATGTATTAATTTTAGTTAGCTGTTTTGAATGTATGTCAATTTGATTGAAAGCTCCTTAGTAATACTGAAATTGGTTACAGGAAAGGGATAATGGGGATGGAAGAGAATTAAAAAGAGACCAAGTTGCTATAAGCACAATTAACACTTTAAAGCATCTTTATCCTTTTAAAGAAAGTAATATGCAATTAAAACTTCTGTTAAAAATTGATTTTAGGAAGTGCAATAAAATAGGACATGCTCTGGACTAAGAACTCTCACTGTTATACTGAAAACAGCTCATTTTTTTTCCAGCAACAATGAAAGAAAAGTCTTTTTAAAATCTTTTAACTTGCACAGGGTAAAAAATTAAATTGCTATACCCAGGTCTTCAGTCCAGCAACAATCCAGACTCTTCCCAGAGCAGAAGAGCAGAATGTCATTTATAGCCAGCTGGAAACATCATCATAATTTCGTCTTTCCCTCAGCAACAGTAACTTTGGAGAACAAGGCTAATTTAGCTAACATTTTTTAAAGAAGTATCCTTCAGCACTGCCTTCAACTCCCTCATGCCCTTCCCCTTTTTCTGTACAAACAAATTCCTCCTCCCTTCTCTGCTCCTTGAACAGGCGACACCGAAAGCACAGCCCAGCCTGCCTGTGCCCTTGGAGGCAGCGGAGAAAAAGCAATAAACAGAGGAGGTTGCACAGGAATAGGAAGCTCTTCAAGATGCAAGGTAACGCACTGCAGGATCAATGACATGAATGTCTGCTATAAACTTGGGAGCTCATCAGCTGGAAATCACTGAGGTGAGAAAGGACGTGGGTACTAGTCAGAGGTAGAGAATGTCTGTCAGCTGCCAAGGTGATGTGTCTAGAAAATACCACAAGTATTGCTTTCAGGGGAAGAGAAGAGGTGGAAATATTGAAAGTGTTGATGCTATTCATAAGGCTGCAGTAAGTCCTCACCTGGCACGCTGTTTAAAGTCCAGGGAAAGTAATTCAAAGTGGGAGAGGTGGAGAGAAGAGCTGTCACCGTGATCACAGGAATAAGCAGCCTGTCTCATGACAGGCAAGGTGAAGGTGGAAAGGTGATACAGCTGCTGCGTGTGAGGGGGGAGATAAATGCACAATGGTAGCTAACAAGTATTTAAGATGAAAGAGATTTTTGGCATAAAAATGATTGAGTACATACTGTGCACATAGTTAGGCTGGAAATTAGAAGGTTTTAAATCATCAGCATGAAGCAGACTCATTCTGTGAACAGCGGGGGCAAAGAGCACAGCTAACATTAAGATGGAGCTTGAGCAACCATAGGACGTTATTCATCAGAGTGCTAGATTGGACTTGATGACTTAAGAGGATCTTATCGATCACTGACCCTATATTTTTTATTGTGCTGGGATGAACAACAACAAGAACACTGACAATAAATCCTCATCTTTGACATTTAGAGTTGCTATCAGCTGATCCGGCCGCGGTGGTTTTTTTGGTCACATTGATTGTTTCAGGCTGTCTGCAGGCACTAGCAAAGAAGAGCACTTGCATTCTGTTCACATGAATATGAACATCACCTTCCAAGTCATAATTTTTTAATGAAAGCCTGTATTCTGGAACACAAGATGTTAGCCTCCAGGGAAATGTATCAGGTTGTCATCTGTCCCAGAAGTCAACAGGTAAAGAAAAAAAGAGGTGTTTGGTTTTTTTTCTCTGCTAGAATTAATTTGAATACTTTATTTTTCTGCTTATTAATATTTTAGTTCTCCCCAAACATGAAATGGATTAAAATATCAGATATGCTGGTAGAACTCTTATTTTTGTCGCATATTATTTTGATTTAGTCATAACAAATTATGCCAATAGGTTGCCCATATGCAATCATGTACCATGCACAAAGATCTTAATTACCCTGTTCATCAAGTAAGGATATTCATGATAGCACATTTTATCCAGGGTATTATCCTGTATTGTAATATATGATACCACATGAGTACCACATGGGAGAAGGATTTAAAAAAGGTTACAGGCTAATAAGATTTTATTCCACTCAGAAAACTCAAGAGAAATAGTTTTTTTCAAAGATCCAGGGACTGTAATTACGTGCAAAAAGTTAAGTCCCCTTAAAGGTAAATGCTAACCCAGACAGACTGAAGGTTAAGATTCAAAGCTGAAACGTCCTACTGTTATTAGTGCTCCACTGCTGTAGATGTTGTGCAAATATACGGAAAAGGTGTCTCCCATCACAAGGAGTTTAATTCTACCTTTCAGCTTGTGTTGTTCTAGAGAAGAAATTGTAGCAGGTTTAAGCTGGGAGCTGGTGGTTGTATAATAGCAGTAACCTATAGTGCTTTATAATGCCATGAATTTTGTAATTCCCTGTGAAACTGACTGAGAGCTGTGCCTAGAAAATGATGCTTCAGCATAGCCCCAAATGTCAGACCTACCATTTCATTTTATTTGCCCAATACGTGCCACACCTCTTGTGCATCCCGCCTTGTCCTAGGTCATGAACTCCACGGGCCAGGGAATGGAAGGATCTAGAGAAATAAACTGATTTATACAAAATCTGTATAAGGCTCTCTGCCCATTGTTTGCCCGTGAAGTGTTATAGGTATTTGAGATTATACAGATACATTAACAGTAAGCCACACTTCTATCATCCTTCATTTCAGCAGTGGGAGCGCAATTGGCATCTCTGTTGCATGACAGCACTACTGTGATTCTGTAACACTATGCTCTGTCTTCCAACATGGTTTGTAATCATTTAGATGGTATTTAAAGTCTGGATCCTGCAAACCAATCAAGTGCATGTTTGACTGTACACACAGGAGCAGTCTCTGTAGCGGTGAGGCCTAAGAATCTGTATGACTCCAGATTCAGAGGGCTGGACTCAGCTGCCATGCCCCCCGCTTCCCTCCTCTCTTGCATCAGCTCTGTCTTATACTCCTGGGCAAGGAATCGACACACTTTGCAATACTGTGATGAGGATACAAATCTCGTCCTGCAGTGAAGGAATAAATTATGGGTTGAGTCAGGGGGCAAATGTCTCTTCCCATGGCTGTAAACCCTAGGCTTGCTGTCAAATGTCAACAAGGTTAAGTTCTTGCTCTGTATATAAATTGACACCCCAGCTTCTGTGCCTGGGTGCAAGCTGGGCTCTGAGGATGTGCTGCTGGGGGGCTGGTTTGCTCTTCATGACCCGTCAACACGGGGGGCAGAAAGGGCTGTGAGTACACGGGTGATAGTTTGTTCCTTCTCAGAAAACAAATTAATCATGACTGGATAAAGAACAAAATCAACCAGAAATAGCAAGCAACTTGCAAACCTTGTATTTCCTAAAGCATTATTCTCCCACCACAGTGAAAGTTCTGATTAATTCTCAGAGCCTCTTCTCTTCAAGAGGCACTTCAGAAGGGCTACATTGCCAAAGACAGGCCTGCACGGCTGCGGTGCGGTCACCAGGAGCATGTGCATGTCTCTGTGCGCCAGGCAGAGCCATTTGCTGCTGGTGTGAGTAGACAGAGCTCAGAGATGAACTGCACATGAGGCAGCCACCTACGTTCTCTGGCCAGTGAAGGGGACATCAGCAAAGCAGCTCATCCTCAGAATCTCTCAGCCTCTTTGAGAAATCGTTCCTTCTCTCTTTTATTCCACTTCTACCAGCACATTGTCCCCATGGTTTAAAGTTCAGTTTCCTGTTTAAAGGGGGTGCAAGCAGGTAAGGATCTTAGAAAGAAGGGCGAGAATTTCTTCTCCCCTTTTCTTTCCTTTTCCTTCCTTTTCCTGCCTGCCTTCTTGCTTTTTATCTCCCATTCTTTCCCCATCCCCTCCCTCTCTGGTTTGTTGTGGTCACAGAGATGTTGAAAAAGCTTGAAGGTTTCCTGAATCTAACTATTCAAACTATTGTTCTCCTTCGTGCCTCAGATGAGTAATATGATAACAGGTACCCCACAAACTTTTTTCCCTGATCTAGTACCCAACCGGAGTACAGGGGCAAAATACCTAACTGGTTTTAAGATGAACCTATCTATTAAATGCTGCAAGGCACAAGGGAAAGCTGAGGTGTACTGAGTTCAAATAAAAGGCCCAAGTTTGCAACGAGTGAGCACCAGAGCCAAGGAACAAACTAGAGAGCTCTGATTCCTACTGAGGAGCTTCCACCCCTATACGTTTTTGTGTCAGGTATTTTTCACTGAGGGGCATTATTCCCTACCAGGCTCTCCCAATCAGTACAGGGCATTATTTTTAAATTATTTGGCTAGTAATAGTATTTTGCTCTTCCAGACAATATTTGCCGTTTGAAGCTTGTTCCTGACTGCAGACCAGTGGAGGTGCATGTTTCGCCTGTAGCGAACATTCTCCTTCTTTCTTTATCTTAACAGTGCAATATTTCTTCTCTTTGACATAAAGTGTCCAAAGTACTCTAATCCCATCCACGTACAGTACAAACAGAACAAACAAGGAATGATTTATGCACGCTTGACTGTGCTCTAAATCTTATTAGATGAAGATGAATTATTGTGCTGGACTGGGACACATTCTTCTGAAAAATCCATCTTTGTAGATTTCTAGTGCTCAATCTTGCATCTGCAACTGCATTTTAGCATGCTATCGCTGTTCCACTTGGTGATCTCTGCTGTGCCATCCACAGTGGCCCTGAAGGAGCACTGATACAGGTTCCCTTGCTAGCAGACTGCCATAGCTGTGAGATACAGCTCCCGTTGTATCACTTACGAATTATTCTGGCTCTTGTGTTCTATGACAGATGTCATTTCCCAATTTCTGCCAGATGTTGATATTGTTACTTAAGCAAAAGAATTAATCCTCTCCCTCTTTCCTTCCCATCATCATATTGTATGCACTATATGCTCTGCCTTCATAGTAACTTCTGAGAGACAAGTCTGTCAATTTATACACAGAGCAAGAACTTAACTTTGTTGACATTTGACAGCAAGCCTACGGTTTACATCTTTTGAGAAGTCATATGCACAGCTATGGCATATAATTGATGCTTTCTTCTAGAGGAACCCTGTATTTGAAAAAGCATGTATTGTTGATATATGTTCATTTGGTATCAGAAAAGGCCCAATACGGTTTGCACTGGAGGACAGGATAGGTATATTAGGTATTGCTCAAACCAACAAAGCAGTAAATTAACAACACACAAGCTATTTTCTCCCCTTCTTTCATTTTCTTCAGCTTTCGATATGAAGTGATCAAACACAAATTTGTCTCCTCCCACAGTATCTTACTTTCTACCCATATAAACACTGAATAAAACAGATTTTCAAGTTCCTTCTTCCAAAGGTCACATAGTGACAGCATTTCTGCAAGACAAGCTCATCACAGTTTTTAATAAACCAGTCTTTAAATAAGCATTTCTAGAACTCTTGTAGAACTGGCAGAGTAATGAAAAATGTCCCCTCTCTTAGCTCTCAGACCAGCACATTGGAATACTCTTCAATAGTTTTGAAATGTCCATTAATATTTTCTAATGAGAGAGCTGTTACTGTTGTGTGAATATACATATCCACATGAAAAATACTTACCCAGGCATTCTCTGTGTACCCACAAGACCTATATTTAACTGAGGAACTGAGGAGAAAAGCAAGTGAGATATTCAGGGATAGTCCAGGAATAAAACAGGGAGTTTGGAAAGCCAGAGGAGGAGCACCTAGAGGCAGTGCTTGTGTTATGGGGACATATCCTGGTTTGCAGCCCTTAGCCCATATTGCACTCCTAAAAATGGAGTGACTCGGATCAAAGGCAAGGAACCACCTTGGTCAAGCCCAAGAAGTCAAAACCACCTACATCCACAGCAGCCATATATATGATATAAATAGTGCTACAGACAGATGGTGGATCAATAGTGTGACACAAAGCCCCATTAGAGAAGAGCATTAGGAAAGGCAAAAGGACACACTACAGTCTGGCAAGGCAGACAAAACCAGCTACCCGCCTGCAGTTTTTAAGTTTCTTTCAAAAAATATCTGTTGTGCACAGCTGTGTCCGCTTCCAAGCAGCAAAGAAAACAGATACTCTCCTAGCGTTGCACTGTGGTGGTATTAATCATGATGAAAGACATTTAAAAGACAGTGTTGCACTGGTAAGCAGTCTAGTAGTGACCAGTGCTTTACAGTTGATTTTGAGACTAACATGTCTGCCTACCTTTGAAATGGATTGGCTGAGGCTGCTGAAGAATTCTTTGTACTAAATGGAAAAAATGACAGTCTATGTTCTTATTTTATTCAGTCTTCTATTTTTTTTGATTTATACAATGCTTATGAAATATAAGATACTCAACAAATGATTTTTTGTATTTCTTACTTGCTGCTCACTGGGATAGTGGAGAGGCAAACCTGTACAGCTTCATTTGCAACAGGCAATAATCTGATTGCAGGGTCACAGCTACTAGTGAGCAGGTAGCTGTTAGTTCATGTGTCCCAGCTAAGATACCAGACAAACTAGCCATGGTGGTTACTGGTTATTTTCCCTTGCCAAAAGTATCCATTAGGAACTGAACCTAGAATTCTCACTTCACAAAAGCCACTGAATAGCAATTAAGAGAGGTTTATTATGAATTCTTTCTGCATACAAAGCTACCACTGACTTAAGAGGATTTTTTTTGTGTGCCAAGAAATGTAGGACTAGATATCAAATGGTAGTGATATCCACTTGGTGTGGACATAAGTCAGCTTGAAATATCAGCTCTAGAAGCAAACAGTTCTATGAGAGTAATGATGCCCTTGAGATACCCAGTTATATGGGTCTTTGTTTAAAAATAATGAATCACCTCCTTTCCCCTACCCCTTTAAATCAGAAGAATAATATTTTTCCATATAAACAAGAGGCTGCATTCACAACACAGTCTAATGAGTGTGATGACAACTTCTGTTTTCTTCAAAAAAGTTATATGACTATTGCACAGAAAATGTCCCCCTATTTTGCAGTAGATGGTCCCCAGTGCAACATTTTTTCTTTCAGCCTTAATTTAATTTTGAAGCGTTTGCTTGTTCATGTTGTTGTCCATATAAACTTTTAATTTTTTTTAATTAGATATGCCATTTACTTCTTCTACTAGGTACACCCTCTACCAGAGTAGAAATCCAACTTTACATAACAGCGGGTAATGCAAACTTTTAAATTAAGCCAAGAGTTAATATAATACAGTGTTAATTTTAGTATGGTATATAGAGTATGAAATATTTTTTATATCCCTAAGTCATTAACAAACAGAGTTTCATGTTTTGAAATCAGGTAGTTACCAAGAGGTTTCTCTTTAAAACTGTCTCATTAAACCAAGGAGAGAAAAATCAAGTACTTACTCAGGAGCTGGGAAATTGTCACCACGTTGAACACTCAGTTACTTCTGCATTGAACAGACAGCATAGGCAGTATTCGTATAGGAGAAGTGGGAGAAGTTAAAACGCATTAACCTTCTTGACATGTTATGCTCAAATGGTTGTGGACAAAATAAGTATGTAAATTATACTGCCTGTTCAGTTTGACTCATTTCTTGAACTGCTGACCAAAAGCAGCAGGATTTCAGAAGTCATCTCTCTTCTTCTCCTATGTGCAGTGATACATTTTCTGAACTGCCACTTGTATTTTACTGTGTACAAGAGGGACAAGTACTCTGACTATTAGCTGGAGTCCTGGGTTTACTGAAACTCTGCGAGCTCTCCAGTGGGTGTCCAGCGGTCATTCAGCGCTCAATGTCAATGCAAGAACTCAGCTTTATGCTATGCTCTCTTCCAATTGACTGTGTATAACAGCAACAATCTCGTATGTGTAGACATGATGGAAATGTAAGTGCAAGAAAAAGGACACAAAATCGAAAAGACTCTATTTTTGCAATGATGAGTTTTTAGTCACAGCATCCGATACCGTTTCTTCCTTTCCAGACCAAAACTATTAGCAAGAGCACTTGAAAACTAACATTGAACTAGATCAAACTGCACATACACCCAACCTTATAGTAATCCACATGCATACTTTAATTGCTAACTTAGAGTTACGCAATCTGTTATTCAGAATTTATTTCACTGACTGACTTTAGCTCAAAGCCTTTTTTATCCCAAAGCTGCCTGAAGTCTGTCACAATGTTGATCTGCCTCTATTTCCTCAGAAAATTGGAAAAAAAGTGTTAGAATTCTCTACTATTAAAAGTGCACTGTATTTTCCAGAGAAATAGCCAGAGTATCCGAAGTATCAGACACAAATGAAATGGAGTCAGAGGAGAAAGCTTCAGTGTTAGCAGGTGTTGTTTGTGCCAGAACACCTGCATGGTTTTCTAAAGACACCTGCCAGAACCCTTCTGAAATAACCAGCAGGAAAACAGGCTTGGCATTGCCCAACTCCCCAAATGCTACTCTCCCTATAGTGCAAAACATTTCCCTCTAATGCGTGAATTGTTTTGAAACTGTCTCTTTTCCCCTCTATAACAGGCAACACATACTATTCTCTATTTGTCTGTGAATCCCAGCAAAATCAATCTACCCACCCACAAATGTCTTAAGCTCAATTTTTGTAGATTCTCAAAAGTCACTGGGGAGATAACTGTTTGACTTGCTTGACTTCCTTGAGAGCAAATTAATTCACTTCATATATACTTTACCTTTTCTTATATTATTATCTTGCTCCTGTAGACCTTATTCAATGAGGCAAAACCTTCACTGATTTTAATGACAATATTGCTGCAATAATTACTACAGGTTGAGCCCTAGAAAACTTTTCCCTTCTTTTTTCTAATTGTGTTTTTAGAGGCAAATTACCTGTGGTGCTTCCTGCAATTTATTATGCTTGAGAGTGCAGGAATACACAATTTATATGTCTTTTGCTGTGAAGCCATTCCCCCTGCTGATAGTTGATAGCATTAAAACCCCAGACTTGGTGTTTCTAACTCATACTTGAATTCAGACTGCTGCTACGTGAGCAGCCATACAGGCTCTCTGCTCTCAGGTATTACTGGATGGGCTTCTGTCGTGCCAGCTTGACAGCTCTGGCCAACCTTGGCAACTTCTGAGTTGTGAGTTGTTCTGCTTTAAAAGCAGTATGTGGTGCTGAGGCCCGAATAAGTACAAAATATGTTGCCACCAGATAATACAAACAAATTCTTTGAGGCACAGTAGATATTCTTACAAGAATGCTCTGCTCTGCTTGGTTCAGTCTTCTTGGTCTGCAAGTTTTAGACTAGGCTGGAACTGGAAATAATTCAAAAGCTAGGGAAAAAAAAATCTCATTTCAGAGAAGCTTGCAGTCATTTTCAAAGAAAACTCAATTAGTTTTCTATCCTTCTGACCAAAGAGCATGTCTTTTTCTTTTGTCAAACCTGAAAGAATTGTGGAACTTAGGTACAAGTATATGTCGTGATGTTAATGAGGCTTTTCCTTAGTTTCAGTTCACTGTATGCAGAAGCAATCAGACTGAATTACATTCAGAAGAAAAAAATAAATCAAAAAACCCAAACCAGATGACAGGTATAATTTTGATTCTTAGATATACAATTCAGAGTGAGGGTCAATATAGAAAGCTTTAGGAAATATCAACCTTATTTTTGTTCAATATCCGTGTCTTTTCATGCCATGCACAGAATTTAAATCAGTTCTTACATTCATGTGATAAGTACATGTGTGGTGATACTTCCTTTATCGCACTTTCCAAACTTGTTAGCACGTTGGGGTGGGTTCGCTCTATGAGTGAGTGGTGATGGTGTTTCTAAATTGCTCTGGATGTATAAAGAGGGAAGGAGAGGAATAAAATCTGCAAACTTCATTAAGATGATAAATGTGAAAGGGTGATTTATGCAAATAGTCAGGATTTTTTTACTCAAAGCAAGGAATTTCCTTCTACAGGCTGCAAGAACAAGAACTTTGAAGAAAACCAGAACAGAATGTGTGACCATTCAAATGAAGAGGTGTGGACACCTTAATCGTTTCGCCTTACCCTTATTGAACATGACAGCAAAACTTTAAGTAACAAGTTGATGAAATGCTTGCGTTTAAACTCATACCAAGGTTAAAGTTAACAAAAAATCTTAGTGTAGAAATATTTGAACACTTTATCCTAATATTTATTGCCAAAATTATTTCTTGTAAGGCCTTGACATTGAACCCCTTCACTTTGTTAACTGCTAGACAAACAGAACAAAACTGACGGTGTCTACTGCAAATATCACGGAAGAAGTGAACACAGACACACCAAGGACACACAAAGAAACCTGTCTGAGGCGATTTTAATGCTTCCAAGCAGTGCAGGCAAAATTAAGGACAAAATAGCTAAAGGGGATGAAGTAGGAGGATCACAAAAGTTGGACAGTTCTGGGTTAAGGAAGCTAAAGTGAAGATCAGTGGTGTTTTGAAGAGCAACAAGAAGCTGCAGAGAATTTATGAGTATGGTCAGGATCTCAATATTGTTTTCCTTCCTCACTAAACCAGTTGGACCTGGAAGTATATCTGTTCTTGGGATCCTCTCCTCATTCCCATTCCTTCCTCCATGGAGCAATCTGTAACAGGGTTTCCCTGTTCCATCCTCTCCTTCCAGCAACAGCTGTATTCTAGCCTCCTTATTGCTTTGTTTGTGGCTGTGATAAGTGGAGAGAGGCAGGATGGTGGCGTCTAACTGCAGAGGAAAAGCAGAATCTGTCTGCTTAGGGAGCAGTTGCTGCTCTAACAGCTGGGTCTCCTCCTCCTCCAGCACAGGCAGAATGGCTCTTTCCTGCTGCCATTAGCCTGTTGCTCTGGGGCAATGCCTGCCTTGCCTATACCCAGAGCTGGCCCTAAGTCAGAATCACAACCACAGAAATTAAGATGTGTTACATTCATATTTCTAGTGTTTAGTTAGCAGTATGGGCTTCTACCAGCTACTATATAGGTACACAGTGTACAAAGTAGAGGGAAAAAGAACTTATACCTTCTACACAAGATCTGGTCTTGCGGTCACCTGGTTTTAGTCACTAGCGGTATGTTCACCATCAGAAATAAGAAACACCCTTTTTGAAATATCAGGATGAACAAGATATGTTATATTTTAATTTACACTGTGTATTAGAAGTACTGCATAGTCATTTGAATCTCTTGCAGATATCCTGCAAATAAGACTCTTACCTTCTTAAGAATGTTATTTGCAGGAGGCTGTACAACTTATTAGGCCTAACAGAATATATTTGAATAAACAATCATTTACACAGGGTTAAAATATATACAACTCAATGGAAGAAGCATTTTTTATCCATCAACTCCTAACTCTGACATGCACTGACATTTATCTATGGTATTTCTTTCAATTGTTCTCATTAAAAGTACACTACCGTTACTTGTAGCCTTGCAATATGTTAAAATGAAGAAGAAAAAAAAAAGTACTTTTGAGAGCAGTTAATTTGGAATTAAATTAGTTTCTTCACAGATCAGAAGATACGTACATAGCAGAATCTTATTGAATTATAACAGCATGCTTCACTATGTAAGAAAGAGCAAAGGACAGTGAGACATTACTCCTCACAGAATTGCAAAGCTATACCCCCAATCAAGAAGAGAGAAAAAAGAATATGAGAACAATTCTGTTCCGAGGGCTGGGTTTTCTTCTCTTTTTTTAAGGTAGGTAAAAATAGAATGGTTTGGTGTGTCAAAAAAAGCTGTAAACACAGGTCTCATTCAAGTCAGCAAGCATTTTTCCGCTGACTTCAATAAGGGTCTTTCTAAGCCAATAGGTACCGTGACCCACCCGAGGTAAATCTCCTGTGACTTGGTGATGATGCAGGAGGTCAGTTGAGTCATTGGACTAGACACTGGCCGTTGTTTGAGGAACAGTGATCTCCACCCTTCTAGGTCCCGCTTGAAAGAACAGGAAAGCATTCCAACCAAAATTCATATATGTATGTACTTACAGGGGTTAACTCTCCAAACCAGAAGACAATGTGAGAGAAATGAATTGGGAAGAAAATTAATACAGAAAGATGTGAATAAAATTTGTTTAAAATCAAAACCATACTGTAAAGAAGGAAGAGAATTCCTGGTAACTTCTGGTTCAGTGCAGAAATAAAGGCAACAATAAAAACAAAACCCACTTCTAAATCCAGTGGTGGAATAAATGAAGAACAGATAGACACCAGTGCAAATTACAGGTTTAAAAGTATAGAAATTTCATATGGGTTGCTAAAGACATAAAGACTGAAATCCACGATGACCAGAGGTAAACATCTACAGCTGTTTAACAGAGATGCAGAGAAGTTGGAAGTATTCATAAACATTTTTTCTGAGCTTTGAAAAAAACAGGATAGTGCACCTGTATCATGTGAAAATAGGTGCTTTCCAGTCTATTGGTAGCAGAGAGTATGCTAAACCACAGCCATGAGGGATAAATGCTTTTTAGTCAGGAGATATATTTTATTTGTACCTATAAGACTAAAATTTTGGCTCAGCAATTTTTTACAGATACAATTTTTTAATAGATCTTAGAATACCAGAGCACAGATTGAACATTAAGGTACCAAAATCTTGTGCCAATATTTTAAAACCTCTGTATGGTACACTCTGCACATATGGTGAATTCATAAGGAAAATATTGTTTGGTAAAAATCAAATCAGATAAATTGCCTTCTGGAGAGCCAGTTGGCTGAGCAAGCCAAAAAAGGGTTATGACATACAGCTATTATTTCAGATAAGCCGTTAAATTGTCTCCTTCAAGTACGTGCAGGAGACTTGTGAGCAAAGGAAGACAGAAGATCTGGAGTTCAACTTAAGAGGAACTAGCTAGCTAAAGTTGGAAGTAGCAATATGCTAAAATTAAAACTGAGTGATAGAAGAAGGAGGGGATTGGGAGCAAAGGGGGAGTCCGAACAGGGTATCAGAATCTATAGGAATCAAAAGCAACTAGTTAAAACAGTGATGGAGAGACATGATTGGTTTCCATTTTAACTAAATAAAACCAGCTTTTTTCCTGGTAAATCCAGTGAAATCAAAATCGACTGTAGGACCAATAATCTCTTTGGTTAAAAATGTGTCAACAGGCAAAAATACATCTGTATTCCTCTGAACTAAGCTCCTGTGTTTTGAGCTACAAAGAAAATCAACAGCTTAATTCTTACCTTCACCCCTACTAGAGAAAAGCAAGAAAACAAAGCATTGCTAGTTAAGCATTCAGCTGGTATAAAAACTAGACGTAAGTCAGATCTGTGTAAATCTCTTCATATCCTCAAGCACTCATGGCAACAGAGATGCTGCTGAGCTAGGCCCAGCTAGATGGAGAACAAGCAGCCGTTTAACAACAAGCGCAGAACTTAACAGCAGCCTGACACAGGGGACAAACACTCAGCAGTGTGTTGTGAGATGAAACGTCTCTGCGGCTGGTGCTGGACCAGCTGGTTCACTGCACGGACAGAACCAAAGCAGAGCAAGAGATTCTGATTCAAGGTGGGAGACAAGGAGAAAGGTAAATGTATGAAACTGGCTTGACATATGTTTTGGCTCAGCACTGTGAAAGGAAAAAGATATGTCTTGTAAAGAAATGTCACAAAGAACAAGTGATAAATAATGAATAAAGATTCTGCATTGTTTGTTTACGGAATATCAAGAGCATCCTGCTAGATGCATTCTCAATTATCTTTCATTCTGCAAAGCCCTACTGTGATTGCTTTAACCTTGATTTTAAGACAGAAGTAATGGTAATGTGCAAGCATATTGGTACAGCCACAGTAACAAGGAAAGAATGGCGAAAAGTGTATTTATAACACAGTAAAATCACATTAAAACTGCTATGCAATAAAAAATACACTGTAGGCAGCATCTGGGAAAATGGTGTTCACAAACCAATAATATTGTATTAAAACTAATGTGCAGTAAAACCATACTTTAGCAGAATTTGTGACAGTTTTCAGACCAGGGCCCTGGAAATGGGGTTTTGACCTTTTCCAGTATCACTAGCTTTAACTTAGCACTCAGGTACTGCTCAGGAAGCACCCAGAACACAGCTTGGTTTAAGAAATCTGGCTTTTTCCTCATTAATCAAACAAACTTAAAAATGTGGTCTGATAACCAATTATACAGCAAGTAACCTTATTAAAAAAAAAAAAAGTACTCCTGAATCTAATTGA
The DNA here is from genome assembly GCA_011057875.1 of Pterocles orientalis. Taxonomy (NCBI): domain Eukaryota; kingdom Metazoa; phylum Chordata; class Aves; order Pterocliformes; family Pteroclidae; genus Pterocles; species Pterocles orientalis. The sequence continues at coordinate 1,021,486 of WKFP01014325.1, read as the reverse complement.
CCCATCCTGAGAAAAAAGAATGAAAATATGTGTCTACCTAAAAAAAAAGCCTTCAAATAGCACGTGGTCGTATTTTCAAGTGTCATGCTCCTACACCCAAACTGCAGTAAGAATTAACTGTATGTGAGAATAAATAGTGGTTTGGGATATTTTTTAGTGGCTAAACAGACAAGCAAACTTGTGAATTGACCCAAAATTATTCTTTTGGGTTCTTTTCTTGACAAATTGAATCTGCTATGATACTTTCAGTTTATTTTTTTAAAGTTACAACAAAATTAATCTCATGATACAATTCTGAAGTGAAAAATGTTTTTCACGTTTTGCTTTCAAAGCTTCAGAATGTTTCAACTTTTCAGTTTTTGAATTAACAATCTGCTGTGTTCAGTACAAATATACAGAAAGAGTTTTGATCCAGTGAAAAGTGCATGTTTTTAATGAATAACTGATCTGCTTACAATTTGAACCACCTTTGTTGCATCTATGATTGTTCCCTGTAGAAGGTGTAATCTAAAATCCACCGAAGTCAATCAGAATTTCTGTGTGTCAGTGAGCAAATGTCAAACTCCTCACTGCTCAGACATTACTAAGGGAACTTGATACAGAAAAGCAAGAAAAATGAAAAGTAAACACTGGAAAACAAAATAAATGTTTATTAGAGCTGCAGTGGCTTAAATTCTGAGGCTACTCTGCAAACATAAACAAAATTTTCTCAAGGTAAGCTGCAAAACAGCACACACAAAATGATTACTGTGGTTACGATGAAACTCCAGAACTCAGGATATAAAAAACGGCAAGAAAAAAAAGAAGAAATGAGATTCAAGTAAGATTCTTCAGTGACACTAAGATACAGTGGAAGCTGTTGGAGAGACCAAGTGGGTACCAGACAAATGATTTCATTCGGGACCACATTCTGCTGTCATTCACCTCTCCTGCATCTGCTAACAAGAGATGAAAGGTGCTGATGAACACCCCCCACCCCTTCTTCCGGGACGAGGCTCGTGTGAGAGACACGGGGCTCTCAGAAACATCACTGCAAAGGGATGACTGACAGCAGTGTCAGAAGAAGCAGGATTTGACCGTATGTTACCACCCTTGAGGAGATCAGAGCACAGATTCTTCATGTACCTGATAGATTTTGCATCTAATAGAACGAAATCTAGGTTCTGTGTTCTCCAGGCCAAGTGTAAGTCTTTCTGGAGATCTTCCTGAATCCCAGGTAACCAATTATTTTTCTCTGCACCTGAGGAGATTTTGGACAGATTTGTTAGACTAGCACAAAACTCACCATTGCTATGCAGGTGTGTCATTCTCCCTGTACTACTGGTCCTAATAGCTACTGTGGATTATTTACCCTAACATAATGTCTTAGCCCAAAGCCCAAACCTGGAGATTCACACATGTTCAGTATGCCATTGTAAAATCCTACAATTATTTCTTTACCAAAAACTCATCTCATGTACATTACATACCTGAATGTACCAGCCTCATGTTTTAAATATCTGCAAAAGCCAATTAAGCTTCTCCCTGATGGCGTCTTTTCTTTCTTTTACACTAAGGCTTCTTTACAGTAGAGATCCCTATAAGGGATATGTCTCCAACAAAAGCAACATAAAAACAAGGAGCTGAATTTTATTTTTCTTGTATAACGAGTTCCAATATGGCACTTACAAAGACTCTGTTCTTATGTAAAATAAGCAGGCGGGATCAAAAGAGCAAGGGCTGTATTTTACCTCCACTTATCAGCTGTGGCTCACAGTTCTTCCACGAATGGTATTCTCTAATTAAAAAAACACTGAATGTCGCATTGCTCAGTCAGACTATATGGGAAGCTGCTGTTCTACTTCTGAGAGTGACAGGCACCACAAGAAATGTGGAGGGATGAGTGACACAAATGGCAGGGAAGCATAAATCCAAAATGGGACAAAGGCAATGGAAAAAGTCTTCCAAAGTGACGCCACTTATTTTGGCAGAGATTTAGATCAATGTACTTGAGATCAAAATTTGGTGTGGCACTGCTTCTTTTTTTTTTTTTTTTTTCCCCCCCCAGTGTGGAAGGAAAAAAAAGTGTAAACTAGAGATGCATGCGTGCTCTTTTTTGCTGTAGAATAAGAGCTGATCACAAGTTAGAGGTAAGTAAATACAGCTCTCAAAAGTCAGAACACTTAACCTGAACTTCTTGATGACTAACATTTTTGCAAAGCTTAGTGGAACAGGCTCTCTAGTATAATTTGGGCTATGACAACCGCAAGTAAAGAAGCAAGCAAAAATTACTTGTTTACATCCTCATTTTTTCTGCACTTTGTAAATTTAGGAAAACACTAGTCATGGACAAAATTTAAATTACTTTTTACTTCACCTGAAAGAGACTGCCATTGTCTAAGTGTATTTTTTCTTGAGGAAAGGAAATACATTTGAGGCATTTGGAGGTGGCAGATTTTTTTTATCGAGCAGGTTATTAATGCCTGCTTTCACCTGGATGCTTCTTAGGTCCTTCCCAGTGAAGCTACAGATGGTCCCTACATGAATGCACCCTCAGTGCAGCAGATTATCACCCCTGAGTCCAATATGCTTTGGTGCTCGATGTTCAACATCAAGCACATGCTCCTGTACTTTCCTGGACTAATGAATTTTAACAGGCTTTGGCGCAGGACGTATTTCACAGTTATAAGAAAGGTTGAAAATAAAGTGCTGGGATGGCATTAGAGTGTTTCTTTAACACAATTTGTAATCTGATTTTTTCTACTGGGTTCCAGGGAGTTTATTGGTATGAAGGGATCTATCTGGCATTTGTGTGTTCAGCCCTTTATACTGAATCAGGGTGTCTCTGCTGTGGTGGATAATACTGGTGATTGCAATTCTTTACTATTGAGATGATTTCTAGATTATCAAGCTAAAATTTTTTAACTGAAAATGGTGAAGTGAGGAGGAAGGAGGAAGTTTTCCATCAGAATACAAAGAGAAATGATTGCTCTTCTCCAGGACTAAAGTACAAACTGAATACATTTAAAAGCAACATAGTTGTTTGGCCTCTATTTTTCTCAATTATTTCTCTTCTCATAGGAAAATCACAATGATTTGATTGAAAAGAACAATTAGGAAAGTTACTGTTGTGTTTCACTTCATGAGAAATTAATCTCTATTTTCATCAATCATCAGGAGCGAAACTCATCTGTGCAGTGAGCCAGAACAAGGGCTCCCATGCACCACAGGTGTCCAATGTCAGCTTGTTTCTGACACTAGCTGTCTTTAATGCCTGACCTTTGCACTAGTTCTCTGACCAGGAAAAGACCATCTTCAGGACATGATGCATCCTGAAATTGCACTGTTGTTCATCCGTATCACACGGTTACTATTGTCTAATTTGTTGACTAGCTTCACCTCAGGGTCTCTTTAATCACTACCATTTCCCAATTTTCTCTTGCTCATTGAATGTGTGCTCAGGATTAATTTCCCCAGGAGATGTCTGTCTGCAATTTCTTCAGGTTGATTCTCATTTTGCATTTCCAGCGCACATAATTTTCTCACTGGGCACTACTTTGTTCTATTATGTCTCTCCTCCTGTAGTGTTTATAGCACCTCTCACCTCAGCATCTCCTACAAATTTTAACGTTCTTTTTCCCCTTCTCCAAAATACAGCATTTCCCAGTATTTCTTTATGATGAAGCATCCTCCCTCCATCCTCCCCAACAGAATGACATATCTCTTAAAACAATGACTTAAAGAAGTCATTTTGTTTAATTGGAAAAATATCTCATTCATCTTCTTTACAGAGTAGTTTAATCATGTCTGGTTCATAAATTTGAAAAGTTTACAGCTGAAAAACAGCAGTATAATTCAATACTGTGAAGTCTGGAAAGCATGAACTAGTCAACATTTGTACCTGGTGCATAAAATGTGCTAACTTCTCCCCAGCTAGGATCAGGCAGCTGTGTTTTTATGGCAATGAAAAGCCTAAAGCAGATGTATTCTCTTGTCCTCCACAGGTAAAAACAGGAACTGATGTTATTCATGTTGCTCCCTTTCATTTTGTCATTGCCTTTTGTTGGCAGATGCCATTGAAACAGTTCACTGTTTTGAACCACGCTTTCCCTGTCTGTGTTATAATCTGTGTTGGGGAGCTATAGTGAAGGAAACCTCCTTTAGGGATCATCTGTACACTTTTGAAAGGGCTTTTTCGCCTCTGAAAATCATCAAAATGATGATTCGGAAGCTGGGTTTGCCGTGTTTTCCCTTGACTGTCTACTGTACTTTCTCATGACTGCTACCTATGTCCTTGCACTGTAAGCACTGAGCTATTTCCTAACCTGTTCCTGTTTTTAAGACAGACATACAAAGGTTGCATGAAAACACATTTACAGTAAGACCAGAAAAAAAGGACCAGACTTTTCTCTAACCATGGAAATTAAACAGGCCACATCATAATTATGTATTTTGTACCTTGCTGACCTTTGCTGCCTACTGACATATTCCCAGTCTTCTTGACATTGCCTGATCCATATTAATGTTTTTCCATTATGAGATTGCTACAAGCAATGTTTTTCCTGCAGTCTTACTGAAAATATCCATATCAAATAATAGCACAGAACAATCATTAAAATTTGTGCTAGGAAAATCTAGAGGCTTTATTTTTCTTGATTGTAGAAGAAATTTATAAAGTTTGGCAAGCTGTTATTGTATAAATGCTTTCTTTTCTCATCACCAATATTCTAGTTTGCTAGTATGCCATGAAAAAACATGGTTTGCTTGTGCTTCAGAGACTGACAGAGATTATTTTTAAATTTATTAACAATGCAGTGGAGTGGCTGCAAAGTAGACCTCCAGAAAGGTGGAAGGAAAGAATAAGGTGTTTAGAGAGGTACAGCTGGGGCTGTGCAGAGACGCTGTACTGGGGGCCGAGGGAAGCTCTGCCCCCAAAGATGCTCTCTGCCCGTGTGCGTTCCTCTACAGTTCTGCTGGGCAATGGGCACATACATTATCAATACTATATATTTGAGGCATATATCAGTTGACCAGTACTGGCTCTAGGAATCCTGGACTGCTGACTGCATGGTAGATTCGTATTTGTCAGGGAACATGAACAAATAAACAGAAATGCTATTTATAAGTCTAGATGCACATAATATCGACCTCAGCTCTAGCCAAATTGCAAGCTCCTTAATCAGTATAGTGAGGGAAACTTTTCCCTCTGCTGATTTCAAAATAGACAGAAATATCCAGAAGAATAGAACTTTTTCGACATTTCAGCAGCAACAGGAAACTGTTTGCCACCGTAAGGACAGGGGAAACACAAGAAGTATGTATAGTATCAAAACAAAGACAGCTTTTAGGGAGATGACACAGTAGGCTGGCCTTGCAATATAATATTACCTCTCTATTACAGGCTTTAAAAATTAACAGAGTAAGTTAAAGTCTACCTGACACTCTGTAGGCAGACAGCACCCTACGGTAACCCACCACATCAGTTTATTCCAAGGAATAAGTGTGCCAATAAATGCTACTCTAGAGCTGCATGAAGCAGAGAAACCCTAGTGGAAGCAAAACTAAAGCAGAATTACAGTAATTAAGCTTTGTAGCCATAAGGGTGGATTACTTTTGTTAGTTCACTGCAGATAAATACACAGAATCGTTTAGAAATATTGTGCAGCTGTAGAAAAAACATTTTTACACTCTGCCAGATGTAGTTTTCTGTAGAAATGGCACAGTCAGAAACCACCACCTTTGTCTGGAAGCTGGCTGAGTACCTTTCAATGTGCTTCCTGGATAAAAGACGACAAAGAAAGCAATGAGATTTACAGAAGTAACTACTCCCCTGTATCAAGATTCAGCCTGACAGGGGTAGAGAATAAACCATCTTTGGGTCTTCAGAAAACATTATCAGTTAAGTCTAGTACCTGTTGCTAGCAAGATCAGAAATTTTCCAGTGGGAAAACCTGTTCAGCTGTGTCATGACAATCACAAGGAGTTAACAGTCCCTCAACTCTGTGTACGTTATTATGAACTTGGCACAGGCTGCAAACTTAATTTCCACTCTTCTTTGACCAAACGTCTAAAGAAGGCTTTGCCAGTTGCAAAGAAAAAGCTGATTCTATTGAAACAGAAATCTAATGTAGAAGTCTTGTGTACACCCATTAAACATGTCAGCTATAGATAAAAAAAAATGCGCAGGTACAATATGTAAGTATTAGCCTGAAGAGGTCGTGAAAGTCAAGATGGGCTCCAAGTGCCTTTCCACTGGCTCTGCTCTAACTCACAGGAGAGTCTGATAATCTGTCTTCACATGATAGGTGTGAAAATATGAAGTCAACTTGTAAATCTTCAATGCAGTTATTGGACCACTTTATTCTGCTTCACATGATACAGAGTAATGTGTCTCTGCGTATTGAATTAGAAGGATAACCATAGAGGTTAGAGAGAGTATTTAATAGTCTGAAACTTCTTTATTGCAACAGATCTATTGGTTTACAACCATGGCTTTATATTCATTATTATCCACTTCTCCTGTTCTATACAACTTATTCTTCTGGAGTAACAAGGACTCTTAATCTTTCTATTGGTAGAGTTAAATGAGAAATCTCTTATCTAACGAAGGTAAGTAGGAACCCAATTATCCATTACCTGCCTCTATGAGTGGGTAATAGGATAACACTAGAGCTGTCTGAAATTTTCAGATAATGCTTTTTTTTAGGACTTTCCATACTCAAAGCAGTGTGAAAAGTAGTAATCCTCTTACCATCTCTGTAAGGAAAGGAAATATCACTACTCCGACTCTACAAAAAGAAAAGCTGAGGCAGAGAGCACAAACCTTTCCAAAAACAGATGCCTGAAATTTAGGATTAAATTCAGAATTAGCTGTCCAACAGAGGTCTAATTATCAAATGTCAAGATTTTCTAAATCAGGTTGCTTTTTTAGGTCTCATCATCTGATGTTTTCAGTTTGTTTTTGCCGTTGAGTTTTGACGGTTTGCATGGTGTTTTTCTATTACAACTCAATTACCATCTTGAACAAATAGTCACATTTCGAAATATAAAATTGGTTTTCAGCAATTTAGGCAAATGCTTATATATTACATTTGCCAATTGTGTGCACATCAGGCTTAGTAAACTCATCCACTACAACGTATGAAGAACAGAAACAAAATAATGCAGACACAGGAAGAGAGAACTTGCAACCCTGAAAGAAGACATCTTTGCAGTGCTAGTCATATTTACACCCAATACCTGACTTCAGAGAATATGTTCCGATTATTAATGTTTCATTCTAAACACTTGTCAAAATTTACCTGTGTAAGATTCCTAAAAACATTAACATTAACATTTTCTGCATATTTGTGTATTTTCCTGTTCCTTGCCTCTCCCATGGTCATAAACTTCAAAGAAGTTACCCATTATAGCTCTGATAATGTCAGTAGTGCTATGCTATTTGTTCCTCGGCTTCTAAGCATAACAACAATATTCATTTGAACCTTACAAAGCTTCCGAACTTTGTTAATTGTATTAGGCTTGGATTTAAACTATTTGGTTTATATTTCAACAGTAAATTCATTTCAGTTTAAATTTCAGAGACAAATTTGAACTAGTTCAATTTTATGAAAGGAAAAGCTTTAACACCTTTTCAAATCCAGACTTAATTTGCTTTTGATATATTAAGAAAGTGTCTTGTTGACATTTTAATTTGAATTGTGCTAACTTAATGAAATTGTATTAAACGCAACAGGGAAAATGCTTTTCTGGGTATGAATTATTGTAATGGTATCTGCTTTTATTTGTTAAAAACAAGGGAGAAAAAAGAATCAGTTGCAAAACACTACCTCCATAAATTATGGACACCCCAAAAATTCAATAGCCTGATAAAGTCTCACAGAAATCAACAGAAGGGTTTCTTGGGCAATAAAGCACACCAAAATTCAAAAGCTGATTGCAACTAGATGAAATGATATAATGGACAGTCCCTCTGCCACCAACACTAATTCTCCTCTACTTTTGAGAACGCTGGTTTCTGCATTTGAATACTGCGCTCCCCCACCACCCTGCCCCTTATCACACCTCTACACTTCTGAGAACACATTTCTAAGTGCTGAACTGAGTTTCTCATTAAAACTATCACTTTAAAAGGACAATGTAGTATCTTATGTTTTCTGGCAAATGGGGTCTCCAGCCCTCCTACCCTCTCTCCTTTCTCGAGGTTGTAGTCCTTTGGACCATATTTTCCTCTTTCCACACACTCTGCACTGAAAGTGGTGATGCCTCTCCCAATTCACTGCCATGGAAACCTACAATTTTTTACTTTTTCGATCTCCTTTATAACATGGCCCTAGATAAGACCAAGTGGTCTGCAGGATGCTAATCACCTGGAACACAGTCTTGCTCTTGATAATAGCTATGGTGTTTCAAAAAAGCAATTTAGATCCTTTACCCGCTTTTAGGAATATGTTGTTATCGGTGATGTTTATCCTGGGAAGAGATTCCAGTTAGGTCATTGTCCTGAATTATGCCTGTTTATAACCCTCCTTCACCAAACTATACAAATAAAATAAGAATTTGCTTGTGACTTCTTGCTGCAGCATGCCAGACTACAGTAGAGCACTGGGTGCCAACCAGTGAGGTATGAGTTGCAAGTGAGGCACGCTGGGGTCAGATGATGCAAGGCACAGTGTGCAATCCATGCTAACAGGCTTTGCTGGGCCTTTTAGTTGGTGCTGTTAGCCAGTGACAAGGGTCTGAGCTGAGGAAGATGCTTGGCTGGAAGTATGAGAGAAAAGAAACAGCGGTGACAGTGAGGATTGCTTCAAATGACTACACAGGATAGCATTCACTTCAGGAACGCTCAGCCCTGGGCCGTGGAAATGATGCCACAGAATTAATACAGGCATACTGAATTTGTTTGTTTGATACGTGGAGAGTGATGGGACAAGGATATAGTTCTCCATCTATTTCAGACAAGGCAATTGGGTCAATGTCATTTTCACCCATCTGTCTCTCCTTGCCTTACCTCCTGTAGTCCTTCTGCCAAATTTGCCCTGAGTTACAATCTGTGCAATCAACCTAGAAACCAAGATGGAGACTGCAGGCCACAAATAATCCCAACAGCAGAGGACAGGGTGAGGAAGACTGGATAAATGTTGTTGAGGAGTTGGCAGGCACTACACAGCACGGAGGCTGGCAGAACGGTCCAAGAGCTGCTGGTTAGACAGCCCACGTCTTGCCTTTGGACTAGGAATTATGGCCCAGTAATTACCTGAGTCATTACCTAGCTGGTTATCTGCCGAGTACTGCTTTTCCTTCACACTGCTGCAGCAGAATGTTAGCTGAAACTGGCAACAAGAATGCTAATTGGGGCTAATATTTTATGTGAGCTGCAGAAAATATGAACCTGGACATAACATGGATTTTATCCCCCTCGTCTCTCTGTGCCTGGCAGTTAGGGAGCAGCGGTCACACACCTCTACACCACTAAATGTCTTGTTCCAGTGTCTTGGAAATCTTTCAGGGAGAGACAAACTCCACTTAATATAACACAAGACTCTCTACTCTAAGTTGCTGAAAAATTACTTTTAACAATCAAAAATTGTAAAATTACTTCCCTGAGGTAATTAAAGCTGTTAGACCTTTTAGAACTGACGGGGATAATAACCAAACTGAGCTCTGATGGCTAACGTGGCAGAGAGGGGGTTTGCTTATGTGTAGAGCACTTTATCAGCAATAATTGCTAATGTCCTGTTGCTGTAACATAAAAGGCCATGGATTTTAGAAAGACAGCAAAGTGCAAGATGAAATGCACAGAAATAAAACAAATGGTCTCTGCGAATCATCTGCTGTCTGTGGGTAAATGGTTGGCAGCAATTCAGTTTGCTTACAGTCTTGACAAGCATCTTCTCCCCCTGACAGAGCAACTGACGTGTCTCAGCAGTAGCTGCAGAAGTAACCCAAAGTGATTAAATCTCACTTTTTCTTTCAGGAAATTGCCTGTGATGTCTTGTCTCACAACTACATTATGTCTCATTATAAGTTCTGTCTCCTATATAGATTGGACTCCAGTTTAAAAGTCCCACGGAGCATCTGCTGTTTAAGGTTTCCTATCAATACGCTGCAGATGACAGGAATATGTTATATATACATTGTAGGAAATTTGAACATTTTTAATCATGTCTTAGGAGCAGTTGCTCTGTAAGTGGAAACATCTTTGTTTCTATTTGCATATTTTCTTTACTAGAACCAGAGATGCTGAGAGCTGCTTTTTGTCGCTTTGCTATTAAAGAAGCTTTCTTAATTCAGCGGTTGTAAACTCCTCCAACCTAAGACAGCCACCACAATAACTTGCAGAGAGTGAAGAAATCCCCATTATTTTTAAGACAATATTAAAACAAAGAGTGATTCATACTGAAAATGTCAAGTTATTGTGCACCAAGTTGTCTAAGGACTGTTATGATACACAGGGTCCATAACTCTTCAAACAAAAGCAACTGTTATCTGGGCTGAAACTGTAAACTTGTCTCATTCTGAGAGCTGTTTAAAAGAGAAAAAATTTTCTTCAGTGAAGCACACCCAAAAATTCTAAAAGTGAAAAAGCAGACAACTTTAAAGTAGAAACCAGTTGGAAAGGTATTTTTAAACAGTAACCATTGAAATTATAATTTCTTATCAGAAATAGTGAGTTACTGAGGAAGTGCAATACACACAGCAGTAGTATGCCCCAAGGCTTTTGCTCTGATACTGTTTCTGTTGCTCTTAGAGAAGGAGCTGTCATTTTTACCAAAGCTTTTTTGCCTTCTTCTTCAGCTTTTAATCACCAGCTGTCTAAGCTACCTTGCAGTGCTGGGCTGAAAGAGATCTCACCTTTCAGAGAGCCTTCTGCACAGACTGGGAACCTGACTGTGGACCAGACTGCATGGGACGGGTCTTGTAGAGGAGTATGAATTCCTCTCAGATGTGGTCTCGTTAGCTCACCATCTCCAATGACCACAACACAGTGCTGAAGCACAAAGGATGCTGCTGCTACCTTTGAAGGGATTTGGGAATTCAGTCTGTTCCTTGGAGTCCTTGACAAGGCTGCTTCTACCCTGTGGTGTCGGCAACTTGTAGAAGGGAAACGAGCTGCCTCTGGGGAACCAATGCCAGCTGGTGTGCCATGGGCATGTTGTAGAGGAGCTGAAACAACAGCCTTGAAACAGGCCTTACATATGGCAATGAAACATTTTCTCTGTCATACAAAATACAAATATGATGAAGAGGATTAGGGATTTGGGGTGTGACACTGATTTACTTTACACAGTTAGGATTTTTTTTTTTAAACAACGTACTACTGCAAACAACAGGCATGATGGAGTGTTTCTCGATGGTTCCTATGACTGATTTCAAAAATAATTGTTCAAAATCCTATTTCTACACTACTGGAAGGCACAAACTGACAGGCGAGGAAGGGACTTTTAACTCCCTCCGTTAGCACTGTGCATTGCTAGCAGCCACAGGTACGCACTGTCCCCTCATGCCAGTTGAGTTAAGCTGTACCCACTGGGGTGATCTGTGTCACTCTTATCCTAGAATACATTAGTCAGAAGTTGTGAGGAATTACCATAAATTTGGGCTATACAAATGAGTTTTTAGAGCAGACTCCTACGTTAATAAGGAACTCCCACTTCCGATGTCGAAATGTTTTAGCAATCAGATCTGTACTTGATTATTACAGTATGTGTTTACATGTAAAAATGATTTACTGTTTTCTAGGCTATGTAGTACTTTGGAGGAAAGATACAAAAAGTATTTTTCCCTAGGAGAGATTAAATCCTAAGGCTCAACATTTCTCCCTAACAAAGCCATCTGTAAAAAATGTCACAGAGGAGCATGTTTTGCAAGCCAGTGACTGCAGTATACATTGCCTTCAGCAACATACACTTACCCTTGACGTAATGCAGAATTTATCCAAAATGACCATAACTACTCAGATGAAATATGCTACAGATGTTAATAGGGATGAACTCAATTAGATTTCACCTATACTCAGAGAAGTCCCTCAAAAGTATAGAATCATAGAATCATTTAGGTCAGAAAAAACCTTTAAGATCATCGAGTCCAATCATTAACCTAACGCTGCTGAGTCCACCACTGAACCATGTCCCTAAGTGCCACATCTACACGTCTTTTAAACACCTCCGGGGATAGTGACTCCACCACTTCCCTGGGGCAGCCTGTTCCAGTGCTTGATAATACTTTAAGTGAAGAAATTTTTCCTAATATCCAATCTAAACCTCCCCTGGCACAATCTGAGGCTATTTCCTTTTGTCTTATTGTTTGTTACTTGGGAGAAGAAACCAACACCCACCTTGCTAAAACTTCTTTTCAGGAAGTTGTAAAGAGCTATAAGGTCTCCCCTCAGCCTCCTTTCCTCCAGACTAAACAACCCTAGTTCCCTCAGCAACTCCTCATAAGATCTGTGCCAGAAAGACCCTTCATCAGCTTCGTTTCCCTTCTCTGGACATACTCCAGCACCTCAATGTTTTCTTGCAGTGAGGGACCCAACACTGAAACAGGATTCTAGGTGCAGCCTTACCAGTGCCGAGTACAGGGTCCTAGTTCTCTTCCTAGGTCCAGCCAGGGACTGAATTTCACCTTTCTTACACAAAGGAAAATGGAACAGGTAAAAAACACATAAAAGGGAAGAGGGAAAGGAAATAAAATGCTTTTTTGGAACTTTTCAAAGCTAATACTTGTCTGGGAGTTAAAGAGTGGGGAAGAAACAGCTATTGGTGAAAGACCTGTGCAATATCTTTGCCTATTTCCATTTCAATTGGGATGGATTTACATTCTCATCTGAGTTTATGACGGACAGAAAATGGCTGTCCTGCGGAGGGGGAAGAGGATGATGCTTTGAACAGACATGCTGTAGGTGGACAAGAATAGCTACCCTCACAGTTTGCTGTCAATATTCTTTCTTAAATAGACACAAAAGAACAGTGTGGAGTATCACCAGTGAAATATTTAAAATGTGTTGGCCGATATGTACAAAGCCATGCTCACAGGCTCAGTGATACTTTAGATAGGGGAAATCTGGTGTTACATTAGCCGTGGCTATTAGCTATAGCTACAACACCACTAAAAATGTCTGTAGGATTTCTGCTCCCCCCACACCCCCCCATTTGTCTCTCAGCTGTTTTTCTATCAAAGCACAGAAATCAATAGCAGCACACTGATAGAACCCAGATTGGTCTGAAGATCCAGTACATGGTATCCAGTCAGTCAAGTGTGATGGATTTAATTCATGCAGCACTTATTATTCCCAAGCTTTGCTTGTCAACAGGGAAAAAAAAGTATAGATCTGAAAAGCAATCAGGCAGTTTTCAGAAAGACAAATCTTGCAGTAGTTCCACTCTCCTCCCTTCCCCCATTAATTTAGATTTCTTCTCTTTGCTCTCATTTCTGTACTTTCCATATCTGTAACACTGTCGTCATAAGAAGGGCAACTGTTGCCACATGAACTTTATTAAATTTTCTGGTAATTTCCATAGCACATGCACAAATTCTTTAACTATAGCATGATGACACCATTCTCTGATGGGCAGAGACATGGTAAATTGTGAATCCAATATTACGAAGTGCATTTTAAATACTAAGGATCACAGATGTTAACATGTAGACCCATATCAGAGAGTCTTGGTTTATATTTTCAGATGGCTTCCCTTTTCCAGGGAGAGACCAGTATTTTATTTTGTATTTTCACAGTTAGTTAATAACATAATTCCTTTTGCATGAATAGCTCTGTATCTAAACAGAAAATTTTCCCATACGAGCAGTAAGGATACTGTAAATGCTAAAGGTTAAACAGGACTCCAGGAGAAACTTGAGAAGTCCATGGAAATCCTAAAGAGTTACCAGACAGAAACCGCATCCATCTTAGCAAGTTTTGGGTCTGTTTTGGGTCTGAGTGAAGTGTCTGTTTCAAAGGCTGGATGGTCTTATGGTAACAGACTTTAGGATTGTGTGAGATACAAAACACTTCAGGCAGTATGTAGAGTGGACTTGTGGCTCTGCCTCAGTCTCTGAAGAGTGATTTCTCTGTAACACAGTCATCCAAACTTCATGAGTGTGCATCTTTCTACCATCTAGCACCATTGCTACCAAGAACACAGAAATGATTTTCAAGAGTGAATAAGAAACTAATTGAAAATCATTGTGGGACTTCAGGTTGGATTAAAAAAAAAATGCACCTTGAAAATCTACATCCTATTAGTTCTATTAAAAACCCAGTTTTCAAGTCACTATCAACCCATCACTAATTATATGTCAATAATTCATATGGAAACGTGCTCAGAGTTTCTTAAAGGCAAGGCAGGATCATAGGGGTCAGATCAGAAATGGGTTTCAAAACCATGAGCACTAATTTATCACATTCTCCACAGCCACAGTGAAGCACACAGTGTGAAAATAAGCTCTGAGACTAAAACCAGGATCCAAATTTGAAAATTTGTTCGTACTACAGTTTTATCTTCATTCTCCAGAACAAGCTCAGTGACCAAATGGAGGTTACAGGCACCCAGTCAATGACAGCATTATTTGGTTCTTAAACAAAAATCTGTTCTCTTTTTGCAACTACCGCCTCCATTTATGGGAAAGGCTGTACTCTTCTGGCCCTGCAGAGCTGCAGCTAGACAGCCTGAAACAATAGCACCAAAGGAGGTGTGAACTTCCCACCCACTGATGACTTGCTCACTTCATAGCCTGGATGTGTTCATTTACATGCTAACGCTATTAACAAGTAAGCAAAACACAAATGGATTTTTTTCTTAAGGCAGCTGGGCTTGTTTTGGGGTTTTGACAGTGAAGACACACAAGGCAAAACAAAACCCAGCATACAAAACCAAACCAACCCAGATGTCCCGAGCCAGTTTAGAGGAATTAAAGGGGGAGGGGGGAGCGGGAGGGGAAGAACACAACAGAAAAGAAAAAAGTCTTTTCTGAATGTTTCTTCTAAGCTTTTATCTAGATTTAACGGATACATTAATTCAATTGATGTGGAGTTTAGCCAGCCGACAACACATGAATACCTTCCACAAATGGTAGGATTTGCCTTTTTTTTTCCCCCTGCAGAGACGTTACCACAGATGTGAGCTTTTTCCTTCAGCTCTTTTCCTTCCCCCCATCCCCCTCTGTTGTAATATTTTAGCAAATAGTGAAACGTACCACATGTCTCCAAACAATCCGGCGCATTAATGCTGAAGGGGAGCCGCTGCTGACTTTACACTGTTGTTTATTCCTCAACTGTGTCAGTCTTTTAATATAATTTTCTTTGCTTTTTTATCCTTTGCTGGACAAATATTAATATGCTAATGACTTTCAAATGAGTATCCAAGAACATATTGTCTTACTTTCTAAAAAACAGATTTTTTTACCTGGGATTGGCATGATGTCTGAGGATGAACATAAAAAGAAGTGAAACTGGCCATTAGGAAAAAAGAGAGATGTGTAAATAAATTCTTATAAAAAGGAAAAAAAAAAGGAAAAAATGCAAAAATAAAGCAAAATAAAAGGAAAAGACAGTAGTGGAAAGGAAATCTGACATTTAAACCAAGGCTCCTGGCTGGTGCCCATGGCAACTCCACTGACAAGTTGGTAAAAACTATTCTCTCCTTTGATTTCTTTCAAGGATAATCCTTGCTTCTCTTTCCTGGGAACCATGACAGATTTTCACTCTTTAGGGACAGTGCAGGATTTTCTTTTATAATGGCTCTAATAAATAATGGAGTGTTCATGTCCTTTAGGATGACTAGCTGTGAAATTTGATATGTTTAGGAGACATTTTCACACTTGTATACAAGTGAGGCATATGTGGTGAGGAATACAGGTATCTTCAAATGCTTTACATCACATGTTTATGTTATTTTTAAAATTCTAAATGGAATCCAGCATTAAAAAAAATCATTTAAGGGAAACCAACTTGAATTGCTCCATTGATCTCAGCGTGTAGTATTCATGGTTTCTAAATTTAAGTAAGGTTTCCATCCGCTCTGTCGTTCAAGATCCTCAGGGAAAACTACTAGAGAGCAAGAGAAAGGCAGAGAGAATGCGCATACACCATTTATGCAAGGTTATGCTTTACACGTAGGATACTTTTAAAGCAAACACAGGTCCCACAGAGTGCTGGTTCTTTACTTGAGACACATACCCATGGATGTCTACCTTGGTCCAGCAGTTGGGTCTGGACCTGGAAACACCACAATGCTGTGCAGCTTCCCCGAGGCCTGCCCAGCACATCCTGCTGCTCACGGCAGGCCTTCAGCTGCATTGTGAATGGCACAGAGACAGTGGGAAGGGACTCTGCCTCTCCTAAGAGAGGAAAGATTCTCTCTTCAGCAAAAGCCATGCAACTAAGAAACCTGAGGAGTCGCATTAACAGAACATAAATGTCTAACAGATATATCCCTGAATCACAAACCAAGGAAAGCCTGGTCTTCAGTTCTTCCAAACGAAGAGAGGACTCGGTTCCAGCAGTTAATTCAAAACTGTCTTAGCTGCTGAATTTGTTCGTGAACAAAGTGGCACCTGCAATACTTACTAAGTGTTCCAATTGCATTCTTTAAGAAAAAAAATAATCAAGACAGTCCATGAAATTAGTTCAACTAGTATCTTAATTTCAGCTTCTGAAGGAAAGCCTAGCCCCCTAAGCTCCTTCCTAGAAATGACACATTGTATCCTTAGGTATAAGGGGAACCAGGCTCTTGGGATAAGAATGGAATCAGCTGCAGGGACTAAGGATCTCTCATATGGGCCTGTTGCTCTTATTTTCTCACTGAAATATGAGCCACAAATTTAGCATTTCCAGTAACTTTTACCACATTAGGTAGAAAGTCCCCAAAACTGCACAGTCTCGTATTAACGACTCAAAGTCAGCACGATGAAATGCAAAACCCCAAGCAGCACAGACAAGATGTATAGCTCTAGCCCAGAAGAGGAAAAATATAGTGGAAGTAAGTAGTAAATCGTGTGTGATTAAAGAGAGTCATAAGGTTTTGCATTAGTTGTAGACTACAAGTTTTTAATATATTTGATGGCCATCTGGAAAACAGGCACGACACAAATGTGGTGATATTACATAACGTAAAAACCAAATATGTCTGTGAGGACGTGAGGAGCCCAAGAAGGCTAGGCAAAAGAGACGCATGACAGCAGATGGAATTGGTTGTCAGTAAAAGCAAAGTAATATATAACCAGCAATCATAACTTAAACTATTTGCACTTTCCGTTAATTTAAATGAGTTAACAACCCAAGAAAGACAAGAGGAGGCCATTAGGGACAGCCCCATGAAAACCTCCTGTCTTTGTGACACAGCTGTTCTCAAAGCAGATTACTCACAGTGGGGTTGGCAGGACCTCATAGGTGTCTTAGCGACTCTAAAGCCTTTCTTTTCAAAACCCTGCAAGATTGGTTAAGAAATGGGCTGGGAAAATAATTCTGCAGCTCTGCTACGTAGATTGTTGGTTCCCTTTTTTGCAAAAGCTTTTTGTTCATTTCTTGTCATTGGTAACACACACACATGAAGTTTGCAGGGGGATGGGACAGGAGACTCTAAGAGGATTGATTTAAATGATTAAAGGAAGGCAGACATTTCCATATGAAGGAAGATCGACAAGTTATGGGGCTGGTTTCTATGTTCTGTTTGTGCAACGCTCACAATAATGTAATACAAGTGACAATAATAATGAGCAGTGGGAAGAGAAGATCAGTACTGTTCTGATTAAAGAGGACACATCTTAGGGAAGCTGTGATTCCAGGCTACAAAGCACTATGCAGATAAGCCATGCATTTTTATAGGTCTTCTTATAACATGAGATCAAGAGGAATGTTTAAAAGCAAAAAATGTAAAACTGATCCCATGCGCTGCATAATGAGCCCATCACCACTATCACTGAAGGCAAGGCCTCAATGAGATTTGAAAAGATTTTACAAGATTTTTACAAGCATGAAATCCATACCTCTTACAATCAACAATAAAAACTTTCCTGAACACAATTATAAAATACTACAGATAGGATGAAGGAGTGCTTCATTCTTCAAGTGCTGACTCAAGAAAGTAGTCAATGATTAGCCTCATTTTCACTTGTAGCAATTTCCACGTAGATCAGATAGCTCATGCTCAAAGACAGGCAAAAACTCAAGAAGCCTGAACAAGCTGATTACTAACTGATGAGAGTGCAAGAGACACTTCCAGTGTGGATAGTCCGTTGCCCACACTGTCACCACACTGTAACACTAATTGCTAGAAAGTTTTTCTTCCCTCAGAAGCCATAGCTGCTCCAGTGACAGAATATTTGACAAGACAGAGCCCAGATTATTTTTTTTTTCTAAGTGGTTTTAAAAAAGAATGTAGTGAATAGTAACAGGTTTGGGAAAATGTGCTTGCTTCTAAAGCAAAAAAGAGAGAGGTTAGACAAGGATGGAATAAATAGCCTAGAAAAAGCGGATGGTAGGGTGGTTGTGATGGACCATCAGAAATGCCCCATTGCAGCTGGGATACAAACTCAATGTGTCTCAGCATTCCTACCTTTTAAT
The DNA here is from genome assembly GCA_011057875.1 of Pterocles orientalis. Lineage (NCBI taxonomy): Eukaryota > Metazoa > Chordata > Aves > Pterocliformes > Pteroclidae > Pterocles > Pterocles orientalis. The sequence continues at coordinate 1,002,948 of WKFP01014325.1, read as the reverse complement.
AGAGGCACATCCAACTACTATGCAAAAAATATATGCTTATTTTTCCTTACAGACTTTTTTTCCTGCAGCATAGCCAAAACAAAAGACCACACGGTTGTAAATCTAGTTGAGAAAGTTCAGTAACATTTAATTTAGTGATTATAAGTGACAGCTGTTAAAAAAAAAAATAATGAAAAGAAAGAATACAAACATTCATCTCTTCAAAACCAACTCATGAAAGAATCAATGAGTTGCATTTTCAAATACTTTTCTGCATCTATGAGGGTTTGAAACTTTTGTTTCTAGAGGAAGTTGAGACTGTTTATTCAGCTGCTTTGCACAGAATCTGTTACTTGAAGAAACATGTCAAATACTGCAGGAATCACAAATTAAAAAAAGAGAGTTCTAATCACGGGGATTGACATCACTGTAGTAGAGTGCTAAAATATGCTTGTATGACAGCCTATTACAGTGATGAAAGCATTTGTCTGAGAACGATGAGACAAGATCTATTTGTGGCTTTCAGCAGTGTCTTTTGGGGCAATTATAGAAACCACCTGTAGAGCTGGTTCCCACTTTTATTTAGAGAAACAGCACTGAGTTTATGAATCCATACAATGCTTTGTACAATTGGTCCCCAATTTCAGCTGGGGCTGTGTGTGTAACTTCACTGCAAACAATAGCGAGCAAGATACTCCGATACCCTATTTTTGACTTCTTGCTGAAATAATAAGTTACAGGTAATATTTGTCAAGGTCCCAGATACAGCAGACAGTAAGAGTTCAGAAATCTCAGCTACGGCTGCTTCTTACTAGTGTGTATAGGCAACACATGTTGGTCCTAATGCACTCCTTCCCTTCCCCTCCTCTACTCCTTGGAACTGAAAGCAAACATATATACAGAATACATAGATCATGGCTTATAGCTTCAGGTTCACCAGCTCAGTCCAGGGACACTATTTCCAGCAGTCTGCTCACAGAAAACACATACTTCAGTAGCGTCAGGGTCTGCCCTTCCCCTAGCTTCCCTATCTTGTGTTTCTTTAACATTTGGGAACCAAGAACAACTCATTTAAACAGAAATACTGTCTAAAATTTAATTCCTAAAACACATTTTCAAAGGTGAATTTAAGACATTTTAATTTTGGCCAAGTTGTGTGGGAGGGCACAGCAGGACTCTAACAAGGCTCATGGGAAAGGGTGGGAGATGAATTTCATATGCAAATGTGGAACATGACAGGGATGGCAAGAAGGAAAGAATTAAAGTACAAATATTAGCTCTTTTCATTCCCAAAGCTTCGTATTACAGATATTATTTATACTGTTTGTTCCATAAGGAAATCTGTGGAGAATAAAATGAAGAGCTTCCAGCCTCTCAAAAGATAAACAGCTTGCTAAGTGGAAGGGGGGAGGTGCTAATAGATTGCATGCATATAACTTTGGTACATGATTCTTTAATGTATCACAGTAATTTCCGTGACATGCTAACATTGTTCCTTTAGGTACTGCTTACTGAAGGCAGTATTTCTGTTATAACCCTCAGAGAACAGTGAAAAACCACCTGCCTGCTGTTGAGAGATGTTAAGTGATGATTTGGGTGTCAAAATACGTCAGTAATTCAGATCCGTGTGTAGAGGTACCTGAGAGTTACCCATGAGAGCACTATTCTTCAGGCATTGCATTTGGACTAAAATAATGTTGTTTCGGCTGAACTAAGCTTTAAGCAGAATAATGAAACTGCTTTAGGATATACCAGCTACAGACTTGTAGACAGTGAACTGGTTGATACTCTGACACGCAGATAACCTGCTTGCCTAATCCAGTTTCTTGAGAATTATTCATTGATAAACCAGACAAAATCAGAGGTAGTGGCAGAGGTACAGAAAAGGGGGATGAAACACGCAGAGACAGAAGGAGCAGGCTATGTGGGAAGAGGGGATCAGAGCTTGAAAGAGAAATGAGAAGAGGACTCTTAGCTCACTTGTTCTATCTGTAAATATGTATAATTTACACTCCCTTTTGATCAGTTACTTAAATGTTTGTAATTTACAGATAATTTGAGAGTTATGATCACAAAATTATGAGAATTCAGATGTGACAAGAAACCAAAAAAAACCTGGGCATTACTCTTCAAGCTTCTTCCCTTCTGCATTCAGGCTAGACATTGCCTTTACAAAACAAGAACAGTGCTTCACGCTTGCAGAAATTCCATGAATGGGAAACCTCCCAGGAGATGAAAGGAAGTACTCAAGTTTTCAACCTCATGCTACAAAGAGTCTTGCTCTTTGCAGTAAAGAGACACCTACTCCTGCTTTTATGAAGAGGAGAGTCCCAAGCATCGAAAATCCCTGGCCACCACCAGCTGGCCATATGGGAGGTCCCAGGAATGAAATTCCCATCACTGAGCTTGAGCCCCTACAGGTACCACACCTGATTAATTTCCTACAACTGCAGGATCGCTGACCCCTTAACCACATGCAACTAGCAAGAATGAGTGTGGTCCTGCCTTGCAGCTTCTTTCACGGTGTGTGGTACTTGCACGAGCCAGGTAACGTTACATCATTTCCTGACAGCATGGCTCAGGAAGCGCCGGCAGGACTCCCACACTTTCTTCCCCCTTCCTCCCTGCAGGTGTCTGTTGACGTTTGAAACAGGAAATGGGGGCTTCAGATCTCAAAAGACTCTGCTACGCTGTCAGAAATCTTTGTGAGAACTGTCTCAAAATTCCCCTAGCAATTCCTTCCCCACTGCCTCCAGCCCAAGGCAGCTGGCCAGTCTGAATCTCTCTCTCCCCATTTGACTTTTTCTAGAGAGTTCTCACCCACTCCGCTCCACCCTCTCTGGTTCATCAGCCTGGCGCAGCTCCCTAGCTCCAGCTTTCCTTTCAGGTTATACCTCGACTCCCTTCCAAGTGGTCTACCAGGACAAAATGAAGTCTATACGTGATAGAGAAGGAAGGGCTTTCTCTATTGGGGTATTTGAAATCTACACCAAACTTCAAAAATGTCTGTAGGCAACAGAAGTAAAACCAACCTTTTTCCTCTCCAAGTAGTCAAGATGCAGTGAAGTTATAAAGACACGTATCTTTAGCAAAGCTCAGAATATCCCACAGAAAGCAATACTAGATTCCGTTGAACCTACCACCCACACAACAATTTTGTGCTAGATGCAGTCTTACCAAATCACTTGTCGCTCTGGAAGCAAAGGTGTGCTTAGCTCAGCTGATCAGACTTGTCCCATGGACAAAACTGTAAGGAGTCTATATGTGCAAGTTAGTTATAAATTGTAAACAAGGAGCTGGACTCTGTTTAGAGTGCTATGAAGTACAACAGGATGAAAATACAACTCTCTGCACTCTCACTGTCCTCCAGCCAAGTTCCCTTTAGTATATGGAATAAGCCATGAGTCATGACTTGGTATGCTACTCTTGCATAATATAAGCAGATATTGTTATTTTGTACATGCCTAGTATTTTTGGAGACTATTTTATTTGTTGATATAGAAACAACTGAGAAAACTTTTTTTTTTTCCTAAAATCCCACTCAGGACAGACAATGGAACATCTGTGTAAGGTCCAGCATTACTGCATCTGCCCTTGTTCACGACCAGCGATCACCTCTGCCACGGCCAAAATACAGTTATTTATAGGAGTGTAGACAGCTTGAGCTAAAGGCATTACTCAACAAGTGAGATCAGAAACAAACAAAGAACATTGCATGTTCCCCAAGTAATCTTATAAATAGGTGTAAATTAACTCCACAGTTCAGCAAAACTCTTTATGCTTGTGTGTTTTGAGGATACTTGGAAAAGACAAACCCTCCAGTGGCACAGAGCTGCCTAGCACTGGTCAGCACTTGGTTCAGTGACGGTTTACAGAACAAAACTACTAAAATTGCCAACATCATTTCATGAAACATCCTGTATATCTCCAATTACAGCCACAGTCCACGATGATATCACTCAAGTAGAGTAGCAGGTACAGCACCTAGTAGAATACGAAACTGAAGCTTGTAGAAAGAAATACAGCAACAAGCCTTTGCTCTCCATTTCCAGCAGGAACACCATTCACAGGGCCTATGGGAGCAACATCTCAGTAAACAAACACAAATCCCCAAATTAGTAACGGTAACGCACTTTACATCTGACATTTCTATATTGTATGTAAGTAAATGTTAACTCGAAATATCTTGGTTTTGGCAACGCATTATCCTATCAGTGGATGATTTGACATGTTCTTTCCTTTAACAGGCGAACAAGAGGTAGGCAGAATCTATTGAGCTTCTATCAGCTTGAATTTCTCTGCAACTCAGAAGGATATTGAAACACTATCCACCGTGCATACGGATTTTCTAATAAAACACTCATTGCTGCTTCTCATGAGCAGGTTCAATTAATTTGGTAGATTGGCACTTCAGCTCCTCAATGAAATTTAGCAGCACTTAACAATTTTAGAAACCGTAAGAACGAATGAGGGAGAGACCAAATGGTGTTTTTGCCTTTGTCAGCCCATGAAAATGAAAACATCCTTCCTAAAACCCTCTGAAGTCTAATGTTATAGATGTAACATTTAATCTTCATCTGCTTTTTGCACATCTGTATTGCTGGCTTATACAGCAGTTCTGTAAACGTTCCCTGTAGACCTCAAAAGATTTTTATTTCAAAACTGATTTATAAGCTGAGAGCCGTGCTCAGTGCTTATGGTATTCATATCCCTAAAAATGAAGAAAAGCTGACCATGAGTGATGGATATAATCTGTTAACAGGATTTAAAGACTATTTGTCTGTTTTCCATTTTCATTTCCCTGCACAGTCATAAATTGGTGAAAAACTGATTCAATGACCCCGATATTAATATTTTTACAACTTGGTCATTTTTATCTCCTGATCAAAATGTCTGCATACAGGAAGAATCTTTATGTCTTTTTCCGTCAAGTTGCTACGCCAGTCATTTGCAAGATAAATGCTAAAATGGCCGTGTCAAAGAAAGGCGCGATTATTTTTATTGCGAACAGAACAGAATTAGGCATAGCTGCAGACTAAAATCTTTATTCCTCAGTCTTTTTATAAAATCAGCTCACTTTATCATCTGGTGTCCAATTATCCCTCAGAAAGATAAACTGCATCTCGAACAAAGAAGATAAAAGCTGATTGAACATCTTCACTTGAACAATGTTTCTCTTTTGGTCCCTCTTGGTAAAATGAAGGTATAAACAGCCACACATATTCCTCTGTCCTACACAGGAAGCTTCCCATCTGTCTACAAACAAGGGCTCATTTATTGCTTTGGATATATCCCAGGGAACAGAAAATATCACTGCCAATTTCTGCCCCAGGAAGTACTATGTTTGATTTTAATTATATTTCTGGATTTTTTTAGGACTAAAGCATTTCTAATTATTAGCGCAAACTGAAGGTATCAGGAAGGAATGCTCCCTTGACATCCTAAGTGCAGCAAAACAGCCGAGCTAATCAAGTTGTTCCCCACCTCCACACACACATCTGATGGTACTGATACTGCCAAAGGAAAGATAACAGATTTTATAAACCTCTTGTAGGCGCTGGGGCAGCAAGCAGTGAGACTGGGAAAAGACGCCTGAGGAGATGCTTTAGTGGAGGTCTCACTGGAGCGTTCTGCCACAGGAGAGAATCGTGTTGCGACTGGAGACACCACTGAGCTCCTAAAGAGACCTGGTGAAAGCCCTCTGGACTACCTGAATCCCACGTTTGCGCTATAAAAGTACAGAAAACACCTGAAAAATTAGACAGTGAATACACTGCTGAGAGAATGTGTTCCTCTTGCAGGCTAATGCTGGATGCATAATGGGTGAGAATGGGGAGAAACTATTTCTGTAGTTACCTATTTATCCATCTTTCACCTCCCCACTGCTCCACCCTCCTGGATTAGTGCCTGCAGAGGATCCCAGTTTTGGTACTCACGTACTGAAAACAGTAACAAAGTTTAGCAACAAACAAACTGGAGAGACTGTTGAAATAATATAGCAAACATTAATTCTTTCTAAGAATAACTGTCAACTACAAGAAAAGCTTTTACTTCTCTTCTAATTACAGAGCAAAAAAAGCTTTCACTGAAAATAATTAAAATTTACTAAAACTTAGAAAACACTGGGTTCAGTTAGTATGTGAAATTCTTTTTGGTACTACACAAATAATCATGATATGAAGAAACAAGAAAGAAGGCTTTATGTCACAAATCAAGACAGAAAATTGCATCATAAAAGCACAGCAATTCCAGAGACTAACTTTTGAAACAGAAGTTATGGAAAAAAAACCTCTCAAAAAAGCTCCCTGGCAATAGTTAATATCAAGAATGGCGACAAATTGTGTCAAGGAAACAACTGCAAACTCCATTGCAAAAGCATGTGGAAGAATTAGATGAGAAAAGAATGGTATGTGAATTGTCAAAAAGTATTTTAGAAGAGGTAATCAACTGCTCTTTGTCCCCACATTTACTCAAAATGCTTGCAGAAGATGGATTAAAACTTTATTCTAGAGACTGATAAAGGAAATTGATTGATTGCAATAGACGCAAATAAAACTATAACATGAAACAAATCTTTCTCTCCCCACTAGCCTGAACAGCAATAAAAAATACTGCAATAGCATTGTATGAAAACTGCATATCTGAAAGCAGGGGGTGAGGTGATGCACATTCAAGCTGAAGACATGCAGGAGCATAATTTATTTTGAGACACAGGCTTCACAACGTGAACACATTTGTACGGCTTTTGCCTGGTGGCTGGTTTGACGGTGCTGGTAGGTGGTTTGATGGTGCTTTCTCAAGGTGGAGCTGAGGAGCCCATTGTTTCTCTCGTTTTTTGAAGGGGTGTTGCTGATTTCCTGAGGGTGATGTGAATCCCTCTGCCAGTCCTACTATTTCATCCCCCCTTGCAGAGAACAGGGGGGAAGCCAAAAAGGTTAATTACATACCAAACAGGACTCTTGTGCCTTGACTGCTTTATATGATAGTATAAAGGAAAAATGTTTTTCCTCTTCAATTCTAGACAGCTTGCATCGCTTTTCTGAGTAACTGACTATACAACTAAGCGGTACCCAGAAATAAACGGTTTTGTTTAGGTGATACTGCTGACTAGATTTGGAAGACGTATGTTTTGGAAGGCCGGAAAAACACAGTTGCAGCTAAAAGTTTTACAAATGCTAGACATAAGCAGTACACAAGCCTTCATTTGAAATCTAGTGTGTGGATAGAATAATGTTTCTAAGTTGACTGGAATCCCATAGAAACAGCACAAATTATTCTCTTTATGTTTGTGGAAATGTAACACTATGTGATAGTGACAGCGCCTAGGCAGTCTGCGCCTCCATTTGGGGATACATAAGAAGCCAGCAAATAGTCTCTAGCCACCAAAGACAGGTTAAACACCCCGTTATTTCTGCATCTGCTGCTACCCAGAGCTATTATTGCAGCTTCTCCCATTGTTGAAAACAAACCTGAATAAAATAACACACCAATGTAATGTAACTTCCTCAGCCCAATATCTAGCTAAACCAACAAAAAGTCATGGAAATGCTGTGCCAGGTTCCCAACGTCCTTGCAGAGAGAGGGCTCACTAGCCTTTTTGCCTGAAAATTACTTTATCAACATTGTTATTTTCTAATATGTTTGAACATTGATCTTCCGAGACCTTGTGTGTGCTCTGGCTATAGCCTGACTTCCCTTCAGGATACACAAGCATCACCCTTTCCCTGTCTGTCCCCTGTGCCAAGGCTCGACCTGGAAGAGAATGAGGCAAGTGAGCTCGACAAGAACTGTGGCATACTCTGCCCAGGCCCCTGCTCTGGACAGAAAGGCCCCTAGGACACTGCAGATCCTTCCTATCTGTAGACACAGTCGTACCTCTTCTCACATAAGTTACCTCTTCCAGAAAGAAGCCTGCTTATTGCTGGCTTGATTCTATGACATTTAATGCACATTCGCTTTTCTAAAATCAATGAGCGAACACAGGTGTGATACTTCTGTCAGCACATGGCTGCTGTCAAGGGCACCCTAGAACTCTGCTGTGATGAAAGTGGCAGTTTTTCTATGGGAGATTAGTGAGATTGTTCTGTAAACAAGCATGGGATCGCTGAAGTTCACTAAGGACTTTCCCTAAATAAAGGTTTTTGCTAATTCCAATCTGCTGTATGTTCACCCAACCCATATACGCACATGAAAACCAGTGCATTACTGTCCTGCTGCTTGAACACTGTAAATTGTCTAGAGTAGCTACAGCAATAGTAAATGATAGCTCAGAGTTTAAATTTGGCTCACTTGGTTGTTTTCTCTGAAATATCATTCAAGACCAAGATACTGAAATCTTTCTCTGGGGCTTTTCTAGACTGGGTGATCACAGACTGCTTCAGCTCTGCAACATGTAAAGGAGATTCCTGCTACTCCAGATTTGGTCTGGTATCATTCTTTAGCATCAAACTCAGGCAGAACTTGTCTATACATTAATGTTACCCCGGAATATTTTAATATCTAGAGAGAATATAAACAAATCCTCATCTCTCTGAGTTTGTTCTCTTTTTTACAAACCAGGTTTAGAATTCTTATGGAAACAATTTTTTAGTTTACTTACAAAGCTAACAGCAACCAAGTGTTTTTGCACTGCCCCTTTCTCATTACAATCCACTGAGAGTCAGGCAGCTGATATATACCCACCAATGCTCTGTTCCTGCTTTCAGTATCATGAACACACACACATGAACTATGAAGACACAGATACACTTAAAATAATCGAATTGCAATGAGCTATTCATAACAGAGGGCATTAAAGGCTAAAACTGGCTCAGTTCTTTTCCTGAATTTTCAGCTATACTTTTTCTGCTGTTTTCTGAATGGTACATTATTGGCAGACTTTTATCCCTCACTTATTTAAGTTTTGGTCTCTTTCCACATCCTGGTCAAGACCCTGTATCCCAGATACCAGCCTGCTTGAAAAGGTGTGGCTACAGCCCCCTGAGGTCTGTCAAGTTTCCACTGTGCAAGTATCTGTTGTGTCCCTTGAGTCCTGTTCCCATTTTGCCCAGACACTGGTTATCACTTTCCCCTGTTAACAAAAGGCTTCAGAAGCAGTTTATTCATGAGCCATAAATCTGAACTCACTCGACATTTATTAGCACAGCCATATAAAATCAGACTTGGCCCAAAACAGAGTTTGAGATAATAGTCCTTGCAATGCATGACCGAGTGAGGAGGAGACTGGTGAATCGTGCAACTTGATCTGCTCCCTCACCCCTGCCTTCAGGTTGGCTTCTGAGCTGGGTTTTTCAGTTCTGGTTCCTATTGCAACCAATTGTGTACTAGGGCATCCAGTGAGCCCAGTGACATTTTTCAGGCCTGACACAAATGCCTAATGGGATTGAATTTCAATTCCCTCACAGGCCTTTAAAAACAAATAAATAAACCTCACAATAACTTGCATGCACTCAGCTTTGTTCCTATCACATACATATTCACCACTGCTCTCTGCTGCGTTGGAGACCTGCTCTAGAAGGGACAGAACCTGTGCGTGTGCACTGAGGTTACAACTACTGACACTGGACTGCAAAAGTCTTATACCACTATACAAATATGTACATTTTATTAACTCTACTTCATTAATAATTAATCAGCCCACAACCCAGATAACAATGTTAGGTTAATCCACTTCTGAAAGAACTAAGTTAATGCTTGAGAAACTAAATTAAAAATCATAAAAACTCTGTGGTAGTTCACTGTTCAGATTACGCACTTGCAAATACAAAAAGTGAAGAGAAATTTGAAGTTCTTACTGCTTTTAACTTATCTACCTGATAGATGGGTATTATATTTTATAATATCAACAAAGAGACTTTAATTGTATAGGCAGAAAACAAAAAAAATTATATTGTACCTGTAATTGAGCAAAATTATAATTAAGACTGAAAACTTTGATGCTGCACTCCTGATGTTTTGCTGTTTTAACGACACAACCATAAAAAGCATTTCTACTTTGCAAGCACTTACATAAATATGCCATCTACTCAGAAGACCTGTTTTACTTGAGTATACTGACATCTTTTGCAATTTCAATGATTAAAATAGGTCCTCTGTGCTTTTTATTGCTGATGCCATCAGAAAGTCAGAATACATGAGCAGAACAGGTCGATCTTCCTTATCATTATCCACAGAGTAATTTACTAAATTAAAGTAAGCTTTTCCACCTCAAGTACTTAATGCAATTAACACCCTCCCCCCTCATTTATTTTTGCAGAAAATAAAGAAGTGATTAGAAATCAGATGTATACCTCTTTGTTAATCAACTAAGACTTCCAAGAAATTGGAGGAAAGAATGGGCTGGGTGAGTAATTGAAATTAAATTAATTTTAAAATAAGGTCAATAAGGAGACCAGTGAGTGCATCCTCCTGTGCAATGATGGTTCTGAGTAGAGGGGCACAAAAAAAGATTTCTGGCTTTGCCTGGATTGCAGCAAGAAAGAGAACGCAAGCAAGAAACACTACGAACCCAGAGACAGAATGACAATCTAAGCTTGGGAACTGGTAATTAGCAGGGCAATCATTTAGGTAATGAGGGACCTAGCTCTGCAGATCCTTTTTCATGTTTTATCAGATAAATATCTGCCCTAACAGATGTGTAGTCTGGTGTCCCTTGAAGCTGAAAGGATTGAAATCAATTCAAAATCAGAAGTAAACCTCTTCCACTTAAAATCTGGTATAAACAGGAAGAAAAATACTTTTTGCCTTTGTTTATCAGACTAGGGAAACAGGCTCATAATAGTCTGCTACTGGTTTACACAATTATTTATAAGACACTACTGGCATACTACTTATTACCAGAGCAGGCTAGAAAACATGAAAAAATAGAAAAGATATAAAATTCAATTCTCATCTCATTTTCAGGGAAATATTTTTACTTGTGAAAACACCAGTGAATGTTTGTTGAGAACCCAGCAATTTTTACTAGATACTGGATTTTGCTGTTGCCATCAATTTTTCACACCACTTCAACTAAATCTAAACATTAGGGGATTCTGTTTCTGACTTGAGGAGAAGATAATAATCAACAGATCACAGATACATCACACTGAAGCCAGTGTGTTTCTTCTGGTGGACAGTGTGGCAAAGTGAATTGGACATGAACTTGTTATGCCGGGAAAGCCATGGCCTCCATCCCCTATTGCCTCCGAGCTGGCTGTGACAACCCAAGTTACCTTAAGCAAGGGACTGACTGTATGTCTAAGCACCACAAGCTAATGAGGTCTTGATGAAACATGTGTCACAAAAAAAAAGAGAAGCTGCAAGAGTAGTGAGTGAATGAGCACATCCATCATACATGTTTTCTTTCCCTGCAGCTCAGCATAAATTATAGGGCAGGACAAGGCCCATGGGTTTGATATAGGGCCCGAGACACTGTTTAAAATAGCACATCACAGCTGCCATTCCAAGAGAAAGTGGGTGCAGTCATCCCACCAATGAAAAGTAGTTATTTCCACATTATTATTGGGAAATGCTTATGTGGCATTTTAATGTATGGTCTGTCACAGATATTTGAAGAATCTGTATGGATCTGAATACATAATTGTTCCCCAGTTTTTTCTTACAGGACAGAGGATAAACTGAAGGTGGGAGTATGCTTGCTTTCTGTTCCAAAGGTATATTTTCTCAGAGATACTGAATTGCGCCACAGACTTCTCAGACATCAGCACAAGAGGAGGAGCGACGCTTGACAAGCCTGCTTTTTGGAAACTGAAGCTCCACAGCTGACAGCAGGTCTACCTGCAGGTCTGTTTGATCAGTTATGTTAGAAATGTCTGGCTACACAACTGTGGCTACTTTATACCCCTTGCATGGACAATGTCAGCACAAAGAGTAGTGGTAAACATTTAAAAGTGAACCCTGGTACAAACACAACTTAAAAATCCTCCTTGCCACTGACAACTTGAGTGAGACACTCAGTCCCCTGTGAAGTTGCGGGGGGTTAACCCCAGCCAGCAGCTTAAGGACCCACAGAGCTGCTTGCTGACTTCCCCTGCAGCAGGACAGGGGAGAGAATAGGAAAAGCCGAAGCAAAACACACAGGTCAAGATAAAGACAGTTTAATAAGTGAAGAGGGGGAAAAAAACAAGTGACGCAGAGACAATCACGCACCAACAGCTGCAAGCAGACAGACATCCAGGCAGTCTCTGAACAACAGCTACACTGGAAGTCAAAACCTCCCCATCTTCTTCCAGCACGCCAGTTTTATTGCTGAGCATGATGTGATGTTGTACAGAATATCCCTTTGGCCAGTTTGGGTCAGCTGGCCTGGCTGTGTCCTCTCCCAGCCTCTTGTCCACCCCCAGCCTACCTAGTGCTGCTGGTGGTGGGGCAGCAAGACGAGAAAGTCTTGACACCGCTGCACTGTTCAGCCTTAGCCAAAGCATTGACCTATTGTCTGCACTGTTTCAGTCACAAGTATAAACCACAGAACCATACACACTGCTACAAAGAAAGTTAACTCCACTCCAGCCAGATCCGGCACAACAATATCCCCTGAATTAAAAAAAAACAGTCTTTCTAGTAATCCAACGAGCAGTGAATCTCAACTTGAAAGGGTTATCATCAGCATTATTTTATTTTTAAATTTTAATGCATCAGGATTGCTTTGGGCTTTGACTGACATTTTGGCAGCCTCTCTCCACAAAATGAATCTACAGAGATAAAAAAAATGGTCTGACAAACTTTTTCCTTAGCAAACATAAAACTAACCTGCACCACTTATTCTGCTTCCAGGTACACTTTTTAAAAGCCTACTATGTCTCTTGTGGGGAAAGAAAGAAAAAAAAGATACAGAAAAAGGAAAGAAAAAGCAAAAAAATATAGAAACCTAACAGCCTAGATCCCATTTTTCTTTTCAAAGATATCCTTTGTCAGTCAAGTAAAATAGCTTATTTTTCCCCAAGTGAATCTTTGTTACTGGGGCTGCGTATAGGCTACATAGTGGAGTTTACCAAAATCTGTTCAAAGAAATACAGTGAGAATGTGGAAAGATAGTATCAGTAGCGGAGAAGAGCTTTGCACTGCTCATTTCAACGAAATGAACTAAGGATGATGACAGATGCAAAGAAAATTTGGTTTTGTCCTAAAACGAAAGGCATCAACATCGTTGTCACTCCAGAAAACAGCATGGAAATTTAGGGCCGTTCTGACTTCAAACTCTTACCGCAAGCCCGCAGAGGAGTTGGGGCTACTAAAAGAACACTATATTATTTTTAAAAGTTAGGCATAGTGAAATGCATGCTAATAAGACCTTACCTGGGTTTTAAATTATTTTATTATCCTGAAATTAAATAATAATTTCAGTCAGTAATCAGCTAGCTACTTTTTCTGCCTTCCCATGTTTTAAAGGCCTCAGTCTATTTAATGATCATCACAATAAAGCACTTAAACATTTTCGAGTTTAAATAAATTATATCAGTGAGGACACTGACTACCCGTTGCTTGTTATTGCCTCATTCCTCCTATTCTCAGAGGTTGCATAGCTAAGAGTAGACTGGAGGAAAAGGTAAGCTATGCAGAAAAACTCACATAAAAATCCAGGCTGTCACCACCTCAGAATCTCTACTTCCTTGGAAAAAAGTAACAAGAAAAAATATTTTCATCTGCAAGACTGGCAAAAAGAAATCTATCTTCTCAATCCTTATTCAGTCTGTTCCTGAAGCCCTTATTTTAGGAACGGTTGTAGCTTGTAATGGGTGTACTTCCTAAAGAGTGAGAGGGAATTATCACACGGAAGACTCTGCACAGACAAAAGGATATTCCCACAAATTTTGGTCCAGAGCTTATAAATTGCACTCTTCCCAATGCAAGCTTGAAGAAGCTTGAAGTCAGATCTGCTCATTAGAGCCCAGTTTCTTAAGAAAAGAACACAAGGAAAACAACACAAAAAGCCTGCAAGCTGGGGTTTTTCTTGGCCTTTGGAAGAGTTTTTCCCAGAGAGGGTGGTTTTTCAAAAGATAGACTTCAGAAATTCAGTCTGTGCCTTTCTAAAAGCAGTGCACCTATCAAAATCACAAAATTAACAAAAAGAAAAATGTGTAATTATTGTTATTCCTGTAACAGTAATGGCCAGATAATTTTAATCTGTTGACTTTGCTGCATTAGCAGAAAGCCCACATACACTGTGTCTTACCAAACCTATGCCAGACTCACATTTCAGAACAGAGCACTAAAAAGCTTTTAACTTTTTTTCCAGGAAAGTACCACACATTCCAAATGATCAACAGCTACAATCCACAGCATGAAATGCTAACAGCAATAGCTTCTTTCTTTAGGTAGAAGAACCTGTCCATTAATACCATGGCCCTTAGGGGCTATGCACGCTCCACCTGGGTGGAGATCAAGCAGCTCAGGGTACTGCCTATTTGGGAACCCATCAGGCCTGCAAACAGTTTCTGCTTGGAGGATCCTAAGTAATTAAGTGACTAAATCTCCTCCAGCTTCACAGAAAATGTCCAAAATCAGGGCCAGTTCAAATTCCGTGGCTTTTTTCCCTACTTGTTCTGCCTGTCCTTCACTAATCAGGCTTTTTCTTGAAGTGTTTGGTTTTCCAACAGTAAGACAACTTATATATTTTTCAAATCTTGAAGAGAGCTTTAACGGATTCAAACCATTTATTCTTGAGATTATTAGGGGATCTTAAACCTCTAGATAATATAAATAAATAATTCTTTTATGTCTGGGGCCTAAATAAAGATGCTATTAAGCTCATAATAGGCTGAAAGAAAACTAATATTAGAAAAGACCTCAAGAAGTCATCTAAGCTGTCCTCTTGCCCTGGCGAATGAATAACAACAGCAATGTCATTCATTAATGTACTCACAAATATCCGCAGGAGACTATAGAACCTTCCTAAGCAACCTACTCCAGCACCTCATTATCTGCAACACTAGAAGGGCTTCAGTACTTCACCCTAAATCTTTCTTCCTGCAACTTTGGGTCATCTGTCCTTGTTCTGTTCCTCAAGGGTATGACGTACCTTTTGCTTGTAGCAGCCTTTTATGTACCATTTACAAACTGTTACTGCATCCCTCTCCTCCCACCTCCCACTATTCTTTACACCCAGACTCTAAAGCTAGGCATTTCTAGCTCCTTCAGTGTCTTCTTAGATGTCATCTAGGAGTTATTCAACCTTTGTCTTTCCTTTGCCCCTTTATAAACAGGAAACTGTCACTCAGAATCAGTACAACTGTACACAGTACAGAATCCATCTTCACAAGCGGTCACCATGAATTAACATTAACTTTCTGTAAAATTAGTAGATTGAGATTCTTATAGTATCAGAGGATCTTTTAATGTTGGAATTATATACCTAGCATTTCTGATCTATAAATCTTTTTTCTATTTGATCCCCCACAGGGAAGCATGTATCCCCCTATTTACTTTCATTTATTAAAGCAAGGTCAAATTGTCTAAAATGGATAATTAGAGAATAACATGGCCACAGGGTGTTCAGGTGTTTCTTTTAAGTAAAAGCTTCCATTAATGTAGCTATCCCAATGTTATAGGAACAGCCTGTCCTTTCATGTGACACTTGGCTAATATCACAAATATGTATGAAATGTCTCTACTCCAGGAATGAATCAAAGAACTCAGCCTAAGATAAATTGTCGGAGAGCTAAAAAATGTATGATTTTTTTTCATTTTGTCTCTGGAATTTTAATTCAACAGCAAAAATCTGTCAAAAAGGAATACAATCTTTTCTCCCTATTTTTCAACTTTTCTGTGTATCAATGTTTAAAGAAAACAAAATAAACAGGAGAGACAAAAAGTGAGCGTGGTTATTATCCACAACTCTTTGTGTAATGCTTTTCCTTCTTCACTCCCGGACAGAAGGCATTGACATGATTTTATGAACATCAGCCCGTTTAAATGCAATCCTAGGGAGACAGGGAAGGATTCTCCCCACTCAGCAGATGGAGGCTACCGAATAAGAGGGCAAATGACTTGCCCAAAGTTATACAAGTTAACGGCAGTAGGTGGTACTGAAAGTCTGGGGATATCTAGAAAGCATGACAAGAAATACACATAAAAGAGAGAGAAAAAAGAAGTGGTGATAGGCTAATCTCCAGGAAAAAATATTTTTGTCAGATGAACGATATCTCTAGGACAAATACAGAAACCAAAATTACTAGTAAAACTTCACAAAAACTGGATAACATGTAAATAATCCATTTTTTTTCTGACAATATATGGTGCAAATTATTTTCTAATAAGTCATCTGTAACAAATGTGGAATGTTCTTTCATGTTCTAAAGTGCTTTTCCATCATCTGTTATAGAATTACTTTGAGATTTATTCACTGCTAAAATATGCAGAAATTCCTTGAGAAAAAAAAGAGAAAGCATGGGATTTCTTCAGAAATAAGTGTATCTTTGTACTAATATTACCATTACTTTGAAACTGACAATCTTAAATGGTTCCTACATGTGACAAGATGCAATTCCACACAAAGAAACCCAAATCATAAGAGGTTTTGGTGTATTTCTTATGTCTTTTTTCACACTTGAAAAATAGAGGGGCAGTACTTCCCCGTTTTTCTTTTTAGTTTTGAATTACAGTGGCCCATTGTTTCCACCAGGTGGAGAGGTAGTGACTTGATGTGACTCAAACACGAAGCAGAAGCACTTTGACCTTAAGAAGAAAGACTGAGTCAAGCCTTCAGTGAGGGACTCCAGGTATCTCTCCCTTTACCTGGGCACAGGAGGTTGCAGCTTCCAGTTGTTTCTCCTTTTAGATGTTGTGAAAGCAGATGGCATTATATTGCTCCCATCCTGAAATTAGTTTTGTTGGTATGGAATGTATAACCTTAGATAATACGATGCCAAACTACTACAGACTTAAGAAAAAATTAAAGTACAACACAGTGAACATGCATCAGGTTTTCTTCTAACATTTCTGGAGTTCAAGTATCCCAGGGACCAAGATACTGGAGAGCTACTGCAGAGATGGACATGGTAAACAAGGGTCTCCCTTCTAGGGTTAAACCTAAACTCTGTGAATGATGGTATGTCACCTATTTGTGTGCTGATAGTATAGTGCAACCTCTACACACTTTTGAAGCTGGACGATGACAGTCAAGACACCATGCAATCTTTCACATCAAAATAAACAGGATGTGATGGATTTTTAAATCAGCAGTTATTTAAAAAAAAAAGACAAAGAAATAGGAAATGTTTGCTGTCTTACTCCGCATTTCCCAAGGGACTTTTATTAATTTTGTTTTTAAGAATAACATTAGCAGAGATTTGCAGAGAAAGACAGGGCTGTCTACCACCTACCAGCTTCCACTTCAAAATGAGTAAAATAAATCCCCCTGCCTAAAAGAAAAGCTTAGCACACTTTGTTTGTGTCACGGTATTGCAAGAAATATTATTTTTCAGCATTAAAAGAGAGAGAAACTTATCTTACGATGATTACTTCTTCCAGTTACCTGAGCTAGCAAGGGCTGAGGTTAAACTGGAATCCGGGAGTGTGAAAGGGAATAATTTACTTTATCTCAATATTTGGAAAGGCACTTATGGAGAAAGGAAGGGTCATTCCCACTGTGGGAGGAAGTTACGTACAGTTCATGCTCACTGTTCCATTTCAAATACTAGAGGGTTGTTATTTCTACGAAAGCCTACAGTACTCCAAGCCAACCTGGTAAGAAAACAATGCATTGGTAAAGCAAGTCCACTGACTGTGACACATGGGAATATACTTTCACGAGTGGGAGAGTGTCAGCTGTGGCCAGAAATAGATCTTACAATCATATAGTCATCCATGTGAAATAACAATATATAATTAAAACTGCTATTTCCATCTGCAATATTTATTAATTTTAGTTTGTCATCAATGTTTTGAATTTTGACAAGAGAGGGAAGACATCCTGATAAAAGTTTAGCAAAATTCTTGTTTATATTGTCTCATGGCTTCTAGCAAAGCTCCAGTTCCCTCCCCTTGCATTCCCTGGAACACCTGTTCTGAACACGTGAGCACTGGAGTAGTAAAAAAAAGTACAATAAACATCTAGCTATGTATTCTAGTTGTCAAGGAAAGTCTTCATCAAGAAGATTGGAACTACAAAGAGCAAGAAAACACTTCTGGAAGCTTCTGTCCCTTTCAGATCAATCTACATTGTGAACTCCTAGCAGGTAAAAGCTTAAGAAATGTTATACGGAGGAAGGTTTTGGGGTAAAGATGTTAGGTCTAACGATTAGACTCGATCTTCACGCTAAGCAGCTTTATGGCAGTAATGGCTGACGTGTTCCTAAGTAATTGCTAGCAGCGGAGGTTATTCCATGGGGATGAAATTACTGATTTGATATAGTGGTTCTTGATTAATGAATGGCCAAGATTTAAGTGACTGGTAGTTAACATCTCTCTCATTTCTTTCAGTGACTGTGAAGGAAAAGAAATAATGTTTCAGTTTGTAATGTGAAAAGCTGACACAGAGCTGTCAGACATTTCATTTCAGCTAATGTTCCCCAGGAAGTGCAACCTTGTGTGAGCTCTGAATTCCCTGTGAGTTTATCGATCCCATGTTTGCCAGATAAACAAGTGACATCAGCCCTTCAGACTCATCGCCAGAAAGTGAAATGGCAGTTTCTAGTATCCAGATGCAGGTTGGTTGGTTTGTTTAAACTGAATGAGCATGAGATGCTGAAGATGCCTCAGCAGACACAGAACACAACAGCTGCCAGGATGTCACCTCTTACCTTAGTCACTAGCAAGCTGAAGACAATCTCCCAGAAAAGATGTTTATAAATGCCAATTTTTGTATAATGAGTGCAGGTCACTCAGAGGTGAAGTAGCCCATGCCATTTGTTGTAACTGCAGTTGACAACACACTGCTTAATTGACTACATCTAATCCAGCACTATGTCCTTGCACATGAATATGTGTAAGACGCAGCTTCCTGAATATTTAAATGGACAATGTCAAGGCAGTCACAAATACTGTATTACATTAGCATCACTAATAGAGTTTGCTATCTGGAATTCCAGAAAAAAAAAATCTCATTGCTAGGTGCAATACTTTCTGTAGCTCATTAGTACTTATTTAGCATCTCCTGTCTGCCCTCGTTCTTAGAAAAGCTGCTCATTTATCAGCAAAAGGTCTGTGCAGCCTAGATACTCAGTAAACCAGACCGGCACAGACCTGCTCTCATACATCATGGAACTTATTAGCCATATGCATTTCATTCCCCAGGTTTCAAATGAGCTGGACCAATTTGTTACACAACTCACAGGTGGGAGCGAAAGTTATATAGAACTGTATTTTCAAATATATGCAGTTCAATTACAAGTAGGACAGCACAATTACAAAAATTTGGTGGATAACTAATTGCTTTGAGAACCTGCCTTCAGACACGAGTCATTCTCCCAGTGTAAGGCTGAAGCATAAGTAGATGGACAACAAAATTCACATACAAGCATCTGAGGTGTAACTCTGCACTTCCATTCAGTATAGGATGTATTTCTTTGAAGGGAGCCGAGTCTAAAACCCTCAGGCTCTACTTCACCCTGAAAGCGGAATGAAAAAACCTTGTTGGCATTCTCTTGCTAACTTAAGGTTGCTTTGAAGAGCAGTCCATGGCATAACTGTTGAAAGACATCTCTCCCTGTGGACACAGCTGCCGAACAGTTTGTTGCTTCTATTTTTTCCTCAATTCTAAAGCCTGCTGCAGGAACATTTTAATAGGAATCAAGAATATGTTTTTTTTTAAGACATGATTTTATCTACATCCTTACATCACTAAAAAAGAGGACTTTTGTCTCTCCAATCATCTTTTTGAACTATGCTCTGCAAGTTTTTTTCCCCAGTATTTGATTTCATTAGTTACTTTTCCTAGGAAAAAGATTTACCTTTCCTATTTCTTGCACATTTTCTGATTGTTAGGTTTCCTTATGCCGCATTTTTTGCTTGTGAAGTTTGTTTCAAGTCCACTTCTTAAGTGGGAGCAGTGCAGTTCAATATGGGAAGCATACTGTGCTGACAGGGGTGACATGCACTTTGATTGCTTCATATCCAGTTACTATTCTTTTCTGCGAATGCCTTTTAACTTTTACTGTTTGTACTGTTCCCTGGTTTCATCTCCATTAGATTTCTGTTGACTCTTTCAAATACGTTCTTCCATTATGCAGGAGAATTTGGTATGAGCCACTTTTTCCTACTCTTGCTCTCAGTGAGTAGCATCTACTTTTCTAACAAGTCCCGCATTGTCTTTGGTGGTGTCTGTATTGTCCTGCACTAACGCCACTGAGAGTACCCTCTAGGCCAAGTTTCCAAATATTGCACTGTACTGTGCTGTCTCATTCCTGACATCATTTCCAGTGCTGATAGACATAATTCCAACTTGCAGTAAGACATAATCTATTACATAAAATAGTTGCAAGTTACAGTAAGATGGAATTAAAAATATTTTCCCCTTGTTAATGGTTATATCTTAACAGATGGATTAAGAAACACAGACGTCAGAATTTATTCTATGTCCAATGCAAACTGCTAGGAGGCATAGGAGGCACTTCTTGTATTCCCAGCAGAGGAGAAAAGGATGGAATTCTGGTCATTTATAAAAGATAATCACATTTGCAGAAGATTGAGGCTATGCAATAAAAAAAATAAAAAGTGGCATGCTATGAAAGCCTACATGCATGCCCTGACACGCCTGGAGGGTGCCAGTCTGTTTTTCACTCATGGGGAATGCAGAAAGGGTTCAACATTTCTGTGACAATCTCCAGTGTGATTACAGTCTCAGCACTTCACCTGCCCTGCAGTGTGGGAAACTTTTACAAGAAATATATATTATTGAACAAAGTTTATTCTCTAGGGCCCAAATTTCTCTGCTAGACAGATAATAGCACAGGCTGGTGTAACCAGAGAATATAATTCTGAGTCTGAGTGAAAATCAAAGTCAGGGTATTCTTTTGATGTAGACTAGAAATAAATAAAAGCAAACAGATTTTACTATCATAGGCTCAATGCCATACTTGGCAATGCTTTCACTCTTGGCAGCAGCAAAGGCCGAGGTGGGGAGGTCTGAATGTCACCAGTGCTTGGAGGAAGCTGGCAGGAAGGGCTACCTAGATTACTTAATGATGTGTGCTCTGCAGCTAATGAGCCATTCCTCAATTTTGTCTATTTAACAGAGGAAAAAGAAGTTACTTTAAGAAGTGCATTTGTCATGAGAGGATGAGTGATTTTTATGCTCACTATCATAAAAACGTGTTATTTGATGTAAATATATGCATACACATGCAGTCTAAAATGTATTTTTTTCCTCTTTTACTGAGCACAGTGTTAATAAGACAGAAGATTATGTTCATATATTAAACATTCTTTTATAACATATGCTGTCTTTGAAGTTACTTGTGACGTTATTAATGAACTTTGCCCTAGGTGTGCTAAAAATGTAAAAATAGTGTAAGATTCTACCGATTTCTTCATTATGGTAGCTAAGGTATATTTACTGTGAAGAAAAACAGAATATCCTTGTAACACTAAATTGCAGTTCTCAGATGACTGATTCTTAATGAAATATTCTAGAATTTGCTTTACCTGACTTAACCCTTTGATAAAATCTATTACTGCTTAGTCCATAAGTACAAATAAATACATAGCAACCATGTGTATGCATTCATAATACATGTAATTTTATATATATACACATCCCCAGTATATTCTATAACAATATATATATGTACATTTTCCCCTAGAAGCCTATTGCTAACAGGTTTTTTTTTTTCATGGTGTTCCAATTTCTTTCCGTAATGAAAGAGAAGCTATTATAAAAAGGGATATCGAGCCTCATGGCAGATGTGCCAACTTTCAGAAAGAAAAGGTTTTAAGACCAACAAACTGCTGAAGTTCTTGCCATAAGGCCTTTCCTCCTATTCTTACAAACAGAATGCTACAAAATTGCTTTCACCTTTGCAGGAAGAGACCAGAATTGCTTGGCTTGACGACAACAAGTTTGTTGGCTGCCACCAACCTATGCAAAATAGTGCCCCAAAGGGAGAGAAATCAACCAGGCTCAAACCTGCAGGAATTCAGCCTGCCATTCCCCAGGCAAATCAAAGGCTCAGCTCGTTATCGTTTGTGCGTATGTCCACACACACAAAAACCGCACACATGCACATACACACATGCTTTGAAGTTCTGCTTGTTTCATATGCTATATTATTTTGGGAGACTAAAATCTTTTCATTTTAAAGATACTAAATATTATATGCTTACAGGGCTAAGCACCCTAAAGACACAAAAATTTGTCCCCAGCATGGAGCAACACTGATAGACAGCCCTACATGTAGTTATTACGTCTGTGTGAGTTTCTACACAGAGTTAAATACAATGCAATTTTTCTACTTTATGAATGACGCAGAAGCTGAAAAATCCAGATAGCACAGCAAGACACTGCCAATAGGTGTTAACTAAAACACAACTAACATATTTTACTATCAAATGTTCTGGTCACTGTCTCAAAACATTTTTCTTATTTTGGGATAGCTACAATTTAACAAAATGGAAACCAGACTTAAAGCGATTGTTGCCAGAGTAAGAAACAAGACTGCAAGGCAGGAGGCTGGGGTTTAACTCTTGACTTTCTACCAAGTTGCTGGTGAGGCTGACCAGCTAATTATCCTCACAACAAGACCGTGAATGAGAAGTCCTTGGGACTGGGAAACACTAAGGTGTAGCAACCACCAATGCTGCAGCGAAGGAAAACACTTGTTCCAGAAGGGAAAAGAGAAAACAAGGAAAACAACAGTACAAAAAAAAAAAAAAAAAAAAAAAAAAAAA